>OMNZ01052352.1:0-17624 GCA_900303255.1 Lesueurigobius sanzi
ATAAAGTACTACATAAATTTGTTTATTGCATCAAGACTATTTAAACAAAAAATGTATATGTATATGTATATATATATATATATATATATATATATATATATATATATATATATATATATATATATATATATATATATATTTTTTTTTTTAAAGGTAATAGAAAATTCCATCAGTACTGTTCAGTAACATGTTTGTGAAGGTTCTCAGTCGTACAGGAGTTGTCCATCGTAGGCAAAAATTCTTCAGTCTTCATCTGTACTCTGTAGTTGAAGTGTAGGACGTTTCGATCTTACTCCAAAGAGCTACTCCATCAGCTACTGATGACGTAGCTGATGACGATCTTTGGAGTAAGATCGAAACGTCCTACACTTCAACTACAGAGTACAGATGAAGACTGAAGAATTTTTGCCTATGATGTTCAGTAACATAAATGTAGGAAAACAAATGACATTTGAGAAACCCATTCAGGAATGTCTCTGAAAGTTGACCATGACATTGCCCATGAAAACGAGATGATGGTTGCACATGATTTTGGTGCAACAACACTGTATTAAAAAAAAGCATCAAAATTACACTAAAATTATGTTATTCAAGTTGATTAATGTACTTGATCACTTGGCACGTGAGATTGTATTGCTCTCCTGCTTTGGTCTCTAACAATATTCAAACAAACTCCCTCAGAAAATAAAAAAAGGGTGATTTGTTTTATGTATTATATAGTATATAAAAAAAGTCTTTGGAACAAGTTGAACAGTCTATGCAGTTTCTCTGGTTGTTGCTAGTCTATTGGTGGTGCAGGAGGTTCTCGGCTACCACTCTAAAATGACAAACAATCAGGAAAATAGTTTACATGCATTTTCTTTTCAGGATAAGTAAAACCTTAATGCACAATTGAGGTTAAAAATTAAATATTGAATTAAATCTGTACTAACATTGGGAGGTCCAATGGATTTGTCTGCGGGTGGAGAACTTCTGAGACTTGTTGGTCGTAACAGGAACAGCAGTAAGGCCAGTAATAACCAGCCAATGAAAATCATCTGCCAGGTGATGTCATTTTGGTCACGGTTAAACCCGCTGGGGCCTGGCACTGAGGGCAATAAAACATTATATATTATCAACAGAACGCTTCAATTGAGTGACCAAAAAGTGTTAAATAAAAGCAACAGCATACATTCCGGAGGGCACTCGTTGTCTGTGCAGAAAGACTGAGACTGTCGGAGCTGAAAACGATGCAAAAGAAGAAAAAAGATACAAGTGATACAATCTATTATTATTATAAAAATGTTTTTTTTTTTTTTTTACAAATACGGAATCAGTACACATGAAGGCAGTTCAATTCCCTGCAACAACAGCTTGCCAAGCAAGTTCTACTTGTTCTCTCAAAGTTATTTAGGCCATATGTAAAACAAAACCAAATGAGCTACAAGAGGGAATATAGTGTGTCAGGAACATTGTGACCCTTTACAGATAAAATAGGTAAACCTAAAGAATAACTTAAGATCTTGATTTCATAAACAATGAAGAGAAACCACTAGGATGTGTTGATTTTCCCAAACACTGCCCTTCCCTTATTCCACTCTCCTGACCACCCAGTATATCTTTCTCACTTACCAGGCGGAGAAGACGTCTCATTGCATGTTCATAACTGCATATGCATTCACATGGATCAAATCCACCCTCTGCCATTTTTCTTCTTGCCTGTGTCAGACAAAATATTAATGCAACTAGGGCACTTGTATAAGGGGGAGGAATGTTAGTAACAGAACACCAAAGTAATTGTTGGGTATAGGCATAAAAAAAAAAAAAAAAAAACGTTGTTCAAAAGTTGTTCAAAATAAAGACAAATATAGAACATATAATACGTTAAAATTGACTATGATTATTACAATTAGTCAGTTTTAGCAGAATTTCTCAAGACCAACGCTTCAGTTTCAGCTAATACCGAACAAAGACGCTTGGTTTATTTTACCTCAGACCTACTTGCAGAGATCGAAATAAAATCTTGACTGGCTTAAGCGTTGCGAACAACCAGGATTATAATATTTAAAAGAAATGATATCCAAATGCTCGCCAGACAACAGGACAACAACCTCTCGTCAGAGTTGCGACTTGTTCAATACACGTGAACGTACTTACATCCGGGAACAACAGGAACCTCCAACCTCAGCCCTCATCTCGAGATTGGTTCACACATTTTATGGACGAGTCTTTGAGCCAATTAAAAAGAAGCACGACTGAACTTTCACGATAGTAAACAAACGCACCATCTGCCCATTTATGTACATTTTTTTCAGTTTCATTCGTTTGTAATGTACAAAAAAAAAACAATACTAGTTATGCAGTATGTATTGTGATGCAATTAATCAAATAAAAATACAAATGCCTCATCATTCAGCAATCACCAGAAATATAAATATTTTTTTTTCTTTAGATGGTTCTATGGATGGTACAGAGTGGAAGTTAGAAGTCACAAGAATATGCTTAATCAAGTTATGATGATGTTATTATACTCAATGATAATGGCACTTTTTCAAACCTTAGATTTCGACCTTGCGTTGGTGACATACACAGCGCTCTTCTTCAGAATAGCTGACCCCTGGGCCCACACCAGCTAATTAATGAAACAACAGACTGGTCTCGGGACCTCGCACATTATCCACGTTCGTTCTGAAAGTTCTCGACCCTGCTCCGTTTAGCTGCGGTTTGTTCTGGATTGCGCCCTGCTTATTGACGGACTAGTGTAGAACTGCGGGCTGAACCAAAGAGACTTTATCTCTGTGAAGAGCAAAGGGCAGCAGCCCCACACAGAGTGACTAACAGCGGAAGGTTAAACACAGCAAAGGGGAGACCAGAGAGGCCCCGCAAGCATCTTTGAGGCAGCAGCGGCGGGGAAGCACCGACATAGCCATGGCTAACATCGCTGTGCAAAGGATCAAACGGGAGTTTAAGGAAGTCCTAAAAAGCGAAGAGGTGCGCTGGTCTTAAGTGAATCTAATGTAGAGTTGTTGTTTTGGTTATATGTAAAAGAACGTGTTAATTGTAATGACAGAGTAGACCACAAACAATCTTGCTAACCTCAAGTTCCAGCTGCAGGTCGGGCCTGAACAGAACAACTTTATCCCCAGCCTGATGACTCCACTGTTTAGTTTAAACTCTGTTGTTTTGTGAGGAGGGTGTGTTCAAGAGACATCGGGGATCAGGCTGTCACACTGTCAGGCCTTCTGTTTTTGTTTATACCCATTGTTTTTAATAACAGCATATGTTATATCTGTAACAACTGGAAAGATCCCGTAATATGTGAGATGCGGTGTCATAGGCTGATTGTTTTATATGACGATAGGTTACATTGTTGTATGAGGTGTTAGGCAGTAGCTTGTTATACAGTAACTATATCTGTATTTTGTGTCAAAACGCTACTTTACGCTTAACTTATTGTGTTTTATTGAATAAGCCGCGTAATAACCAATGCATTTATTGTGAGCTGAAGTCTTTTAATACAGCCACGATGAGTGAAGTCCACAGCTTTAGCCGCAAAGGCATCTAGCGCAAGTAAGCTAACAGCTAACTTGGCTAACTGTTGCTAACTCAATTGTCGCTCACTAAAACGAAAGTATTTCCTTTAATGTCACTAATATATGTTATTGCCATTCATTCATTGATTAATCAACGGGTTTCTCTACCAATGTGCGTCATCTGTTCACTTTAGACGAGTAAAAATCAAATTAAAGTTGACTTGGTGGATGAGAACTTCACAGAACTCAGAGGAGAGATAGCAGGTCCTCCAGATACACCTTATGAAGGTACACTTAAGCTTTGCGTTGCAGAAAATTTGCTCTTCTTTGATTTGCTTGTTGTTTTCTAAGACATTAACAGTCCTTGATGATTCTTTGTTTTAGGGGGCAGGTATCAACTAGAAATAAAAATACCTGAAACCTATCCTTTTAACCCACCAAAGGTATGAAAATGATGTTTTGAACGTATTTGTATATTCTGATAACGTATATTAAAAGTTTTCTTTCTCTGTTAGGTACGCTTCATTACCAAGATCTGGCATCCTAATATCAGTTCTGTGACAGGGGCAATATGTTTAGACATTTTAAAAGATCAGTGGTGAGATTACTACACTTTTTTCCCATTGTGTTCATAATTGTATTGACATGTATGTATTGACACTTTATCCCTATTGTCTTTCACAGGGCAGCTGCCATGACCCTTCGAACTGTGTTGTTGTCACTTCAAGCTCTCCTTGCTGCAGCAGAACCAGATGATCCACAAGATGCTGTTGTGGCAAACCAGGTCTAATACCTTCATCTTTCTTGGGTAACACTGCTGTGCATGTATTTTATTCCATTCTCTTCTCTCCAACTCTCTAGTATAAACAGAACCCAGAAATGTTCAAACAGACTGCGAGACTGTGGTCTCATGTCTATGCAGGCGCTCCAGTCTCCAGTCCTGACTATACACTCAAAATAGACAAACTTTGTGCCATGGGTTTTGATAAGGTAATATCACTTTCACAAGTTAGTTACAGAAAAGTCATCTTGCTGTATAATTGAAAAGTACACATTTGTTGTATTATGCTTTGTAACCAGTCTCTCTTTCTTGTAGAATGCAGTAATAGCAGCATTGTCTTCAAAATCTTGGGACGTGGAAACAGCAACAGAACTCCTGATAAGTAACTGAGTGTGGACCGGTTGTGAGAATCCCAAAACCCCAACAAAATGATAGCAGCTCCTCCAGAGCATCATTCCACCATTGCCTTTATGACAGAAATTTCTCCCCATACATCACAACTGCCCCATTATGTTTTTGTTTTGATTTTTTTGCTACCTCACATGTAGCTCCACAACAACTCCTAAATGCCCACTTCATTTGTGTTCCATTTGTATCAAGTCAGCTGCCTTATGAATTTCCAGTGTTAATGGAAAATCAAAGCGATTGGTCCTCAGAAGAACTCACATGTGGATCTGCATTGCCATTTATTTATTTCAAGTTACTTTGTTGTTAGCATCCCATTGGTATATTGAGAATGGATTTGTTTGGGGAGTGGTGTCAGCAGGTCATTCAAGAGGAATTAACATACAGCTATTTTTGCCGGCCCTTTGGAAAATATCTGAGCTGTATTAATCATATCATGATTAATCATTTTTAGACAAGATCTGTACATATCTGTGTGTATATTTGAAAATTTATTGGGGTTATACTTTTCTTACATTACATTGTAAAGCTAATTATTTTAAATATGAGCTAAGCCTTGTTTACATTTATACAGGAGACATATTTTTATGCATCAAAAGCCCTCTGGGTGTCCCCATTTGTTTTTTTTTTACATTTTGGTTTTGCACAGTCAATATTACAAAGATGCATTGGAAGGGAAACCCACAGCCAACATTCGTCCATTGTTGTATCTGCATGTTCCTGCACTGCCCTTGTTTTAGGCCAAAAGTGATTAGTTGCTCAGTGGTAAACATAACTTTTGTAGATTTGTGGAAAATTGCATCTGATCTCCAAGCCACGAAGCATATCAGGTTGAAATAGAAAGGAACCAAAGCCGCCTTGTGATGCTCAAAGCACTTTCATGTGGGACATTTGTCTCTTAATGTGAGGGATTGGATTTGACCAATTTCATAAATCCCGTCATCTCTACATGAAGAAACTGAAGGGCAGACACCACAGATACATAACACTAGGAAACCTTGAGCTTAATTAGAAGTTATTGATGAAGAGGATACAAACTTCACATTGCCAAACAATCTGAACACTAGTTATAATTGGCACATCTGTATTCTGTGACATTTGATTCAAGCTGGTATTCATACTGTATGTAACAATTGTTTTTTGTGATAAATGCATTTTCATACTGGGTCCTTTACCTCGGTTACATTACTTTGATTACTGGAAGACTTTTGTGGAGTGTGTGTAGAGGTCTTGGAGGCCATTAGTCACCAAACTGAAGTTACAGCCAAGTCAAACCAGGACAAGATGCATACACCTTAACCATCTTGTAAATAAGAACCTTTGCAGGAGTCACTGTTGGTCACTACAGCGCACCATTGATGGCTGTATGTATTCTTTGGAAAAGGACAAAGGAAATTGCCCATTCTTCCCGGTCTTCCTATGTTCCTACATTTACGATATTGCACGGCAAAAGTATAAACTGGGACTGTTGCATCCGTTTCTCCATCTGGTTGAAACCTTTTGCAGATTTGTTACTTGGGGAAGCAAGCATCTGCAGTTTAAATGCATGGTTAATTTATTGTGACTGTCCTGATTTTTAAATAAAACAAAAAAAAACTTTTGCAATTCTTTGTATCAAAGAGAAGGGTTTTTATTTCATAGCCTTTCTAGATAAACCACTCCCAACTTTTCACCATCTAGAGCATGGGTGCCCAAAGAAATGCAGCCCTTGGACCAATTTTTGATGGCCCACAACTTCTTGTTAAATTTGCACACATCTTCAGAGATTATACTTTATTCAGCAAGTTAAACGATTCTACACAATTAAAACCCTCAATGACAAAACGTTTGGACACCCCTGATCTAGAACAACAGGTGTGGCATTGGACCCACTATCAGCCTGTTGTGACCATATTGCGACCCAAATAAAATTAAAAGGGAGCGAGGGGTCATGTATGAACAGTGTGCCTGGCTTAACAGACATGGGGGACAACAGTAGGATGCCCCAGACATGCTTTGGTACAAAGTCATGTCTGAGGCCTCCACCAATGATATCATCTGTTATCACTTAATCCACACCCATGGCATCTAGTGGGCATGGTGCTCACCAAAAATTGCTATGAGGAAGTTCTCTGGACTGAGTGAAACGTTGTGAGTCTTTCCAAATCCATCCAGTTGTTTTGATCTCAACTAGATGGAATGAATATAATGGGATTTACACAGTTTAAAATCTAAATATAAAAGTAACCAAAATAAGTATGTTCATGCTTTGCAAACGGACTTAAAAATACCACAAATCTCCTGTTATTTGTCCAAGTTAGTACAGAGTAAGCCCACAACAGTAAAAAATTCCCATATCTTAGTCAATTGTTAATAGCCATGTTTATTCAAAAGACTTAACTGGATATTTACAAATGTGTAAAACGTGAGCTCAAATAATAAAAAAAAATGGTACAGAGGAAGAGGTCAAGAGAGACAAATTAAGATTATTCCCAGGGAATTTAATAATCATCAATAATAAACAGTTTAAAATGTTTGTAAAATGTCCATCCAATTCTTTTTCTCTTAAAAATGGTTCCTTAAATGAACCAGACAAAAAAAATTAACATGATTTCAGTAAGACCTACATACAATGAAATTTAAAACCCTTTATGGTGCTGACAGTAGAGTAATGATGTGTACATGGGTTTCTGTTTTTAAGAAAAGGTCCATAATGTGTCCAGTAAAAGCTTGAGTCAGGAACGTATACGTAGAGCAGGGAAAGTATGTAGAGCTGGGCCCCTTTTCTACATTTTCCATTTTAAAATTACAATTTACCTGGAAGAGAAAAGACTTGTCAAGACAATATTCTGAAGCACTGGCAGCCTCCTATTATTGTCCAGATAAACAGTTCATGAATCGGTTTGTGTCGTCATGATCTAGTAATGCACAACTACATCACAAATCACACAGTAATTCATTTAACTAATTATATCATGTACTACAATTGTGTCCAATTGTTACATTTGTCAATAGCAAACCATATCGGCCTCCAAAACTAACAACTACAGGTTTGTTTCTCTTCACTTAAAAAGGCACTATAACGTATATTTTTCCCAGTAGTGGAATGAAATTTGTTTTGCACTCTTTCAGTATGTTATAAACTCAGATATTTGTGGAAATTTTGTCAATTTGCAGGCTACTTTTCATGCATTTCTGTTACAGTGACCCTTAAAAGTGACTCTGCAAGTTGTGAAATGCATTTATAAATATCTCAATGAAGAAATGAGATGTTAAAAATGTCTTAGGCAAGCTAGCTTTAATAGTCGTGTTTAGACCACAACTATTAATTTACTCACTCCCTCTGTCATTATTTGTAGTCATTTTGTTTTTTTAAATCGGGTATAGTGCCTTTAAGTCACATGAGTAACCAAGTCAATGAGCCCCATTATGACCAGGATTGTTTGTGGTCATACGGTTTGGTCAGGGCCTTTTAATCACTTTTGTAGCTTAACCACAAGCACACAAAAGCTGCATCTTTGGGATGCTATCATTATTTTGCTCTTATCAAAGTGAACTAAAATTTAGGCTTGTAACAAAGCACTTGATATAATTTCTGTAAAGGTGGCCACACACTAAAGGATTTTAAATCTTTTGACACTAAAGCTCTGTGCACAGACCACACACACTTAAGGACAGACATGATTACAGACATGAGGAGTCCCACCACAGATCATGCCATGAGAGAAAGTTTTTGTTTTTTATTGAGCCATGCCTCCTCAGACTAAAAATCTGGCTAAAAATCCTCTAGTGTGTGTCCAGCTTAAGTGATTACTTTGGCTGAATATCACATTTTTAACTGATTAATTTGCTTTATATTTAAATCTAGACAGAACGTGTTTGTAAAGTCTTGGTAGGCTTTATCCCCCAGACAAACCAATTGAGATGGTTGTTGACTTCGATTTATGTTGCACTTCACACAATTCATTTTTGAATTGGTCGAGTTGATTGCAATTATAGTTTCTGCCTTACAGCATGCTGCACTCAACATGTTACAATATGTTGCAGGGTTGGTACTTATACTGTAATGAGTAGATTTGGAGATGCGTCTCCTACCTCAGGTCAATCTGTCTCTTTGTCCCTTCATCGTTTTGCTGCTGCTGTTTTGACACCTTGATGTCGATTGCTTCTGTCGTTGGTTCGGCGGCCCTCTTCCTGCCTCTGCCCCCGCCACCCGCTGTCGCCACAGCTTTGTCCTTTTCTACTGCAGGAGCGCCGGGGGTCGATTTGGGGGGACGTCCGCGCCGCTTTGTAGGTGATGCGTCTGTCGAGGCGGGACTTGTATTTTGTGCCGTCTGCACCTGTTTGGGCAACGATGAGACCGTGTTAAATTGCATTACTGTGAGTTGCAGCTCAACTCTGAGTTTCAGAGGTTTTGAATGTACCTTCTTAGCATCATCCTTCTTTTTGACTGGGTTCTCGTTGTTTTCTTGTGCTCTGCTCTCTGATGTCTGGATAGTGGCGTTGCTACCATGGTAACCAAGCACAAAAAGAAAAGTCAAACATCGCAGACGGCACCATTCGGAAGAGAAGGCGGAGCAGAAAATACTGACCTGTTCTTGTTGATGGTGGTTGAAGTCAGTGGAGAGTTCGTGCCGCTGTTGCTGGTTATGTCAGCGGATGTGACAATCTTTGGAAAGACCCTCTTCCCTGGCACTGTGATGGGCTTGTTGACTGTTGCCAAAACTGGAGCTGGTTTAGGCTTGAATAGGAGGAAAGGAATATTTACTGTTCCGAAATAATAATAAAAAATAAAGTAGAGCATAAGAGTTTAAAGAACGCTTTACCTTTCCAGTCAGCAGTGTTTGTCTCATCTCTGCAGAAAGGTACTCTTTATCATTTTGGAAATCCTGTTCAGGAACATTAAAACAGTTAACCAATGTGTTAAAATACAGAAAACCCCTATACATTATGTACAAAGTCCACCATAAAATCTTGAATAGGCAAAAATGTCATTAAAAGTGCTCATTTCATTATTACCTTGTCCTGAATAATGAAGAACTTTGCAGGTACAACAGGCTCCTTTGGGGAGTCCAAGTGACAAGCAGTGCTCTTATTGGCAATGACGAAGAGGGCAACGTCACAGACTACATACAGTTTCTGAAGACAAATGTACACTTCAGTTTTAAAGCCAAGATCCACGCCGACAGATCTTGAGAACTCAAACTATAACAAATCTTTTACCTCATTGGCTTTTGCGTCATCTGGAGACTGTGCATCCTTGGTCTGTTTAATGCTTTCCACCATTTTCCTCAGAAAAGCGTGACTGTTGTTTTCGTTCTTGGTCATCAGCACTTCTAACATGAACCACAGGCACCTGCACATAACATTACAATTATGTTACGAAATAATACACACAGATACAAAAAGGAAGTACTGACTCTTTTATGTCTTTGAGCTGGTCGTATTCCTGTGGTTTGGTGAAGTCAGGATCGTGAGCGAGAAGGTGGATCATGTATGGGACAACATACTCGGGAAGGAGGGAAACCATTTTATCTGTTGGGAAATTGATTTTGGTTTTAATTTGATTTTTTCCTCAAGTAAAGAAAACACCACCTCGACCCTAACCTTGCGAGACCGGGTTTTGCTTGATGAACTCTCTGCGCACGGAAATGTTCTTGAGGAGGCACTGTCGGGCATGGGCGCGGCGCTCCTTGACTGGGTCCTTGGCGCAGAGAGCGAAGACTGCCAGGTACTCCAGGGGTAGCAGCAGTTTGACGAGGGCCACGTGCAACTTCTGCGCAAAAATCTGTCGCACTTGGTAACACTCGTCCTAGAAACCCGCCACAAAAGATATCATTTACTACATGAACGGTTTCAACACATCGTTAAGTGGAAATGAAATAAGCGCTGACATTGATGACAAGGCCACAGAGCTGGAACTGTTCGGGGGTGATGATGTCATGGTAACACAGTTCTTGTGCCAACTTCATGATGGCTCCTCCTGCTGCCAACCTCAGCCGAGACATGTCAGACTTGCTAGAAGAGGAAAAGAAAGAATAACTTAGTCCCTTTATTTTTAAAATTTAGTAGGCGTTTTGTAGTCCGCAGAATTATTTAATAAGTGGATTTCATGTTCTACCTGATCTTTTTCTGTTCAGTAAGGTCTCCTTCACTGACCAGCATAGCGGACAGCAGACGAAGAGTGGAGTTTGCCGACTTGGATTGATTATTTTTCATTCCAAGTAACCAACGAACTAGAAGCTTGATGGCCTGTACCTGGTGATGGTATAAACAGAATAAAATGCATGTATTTTCAATGTAAAACGAAAAAGAAAAAAAAAAGTTGCGTGTCCCTTTACCTTTGCTAAAACCTCAGGCGAGACTTCTTCATCTGTGGACCACAACTTCCCATTTTTGTTACCCACTGCCTGAAAAGAAAATCCAGTGTCACAGCCTCAAACAAGTTTATCCAAGAAAGACTACAATGATTGACAAATTGTAAAAAACATACTCTGTCATTCATAAGCAGGTCCTTTACGATGAAGTTGGCCACGATGGATTTCATGGGTGAAGCAAACTGATCTGGTGCCAGCATTGCAATGTGCCCCAGGGACACGAGGGGGGTAATGAGCTGCTCGGGGACGTCTGCGTTCAGACTGCGAGAAAGTGGCTGTTGAAAAACAAAAAACATGAAGCCAATTTCAGCAAACCATAATGTTTATGTTATGGCCTTAATCTCCTACCTCAAAAATCTGTGCCAGTTGCACCTCTTTGTTGTTGAAAATAGCGTGTATACAGTTAACAGCTTGCTTGGCTTGATGAGGGGTTCCTCGCTTTGCCTTCTGATGTAGGATGGGAATCAAAGTGCTAAAGAAAAAAGAAGCCTTGTACTTTTTCCACCAATAAAACCGTATGATATATCATAAGATACAACTTTTTAAAATCTTACGATCTTATCTGTGGCAGCTCAGCCTCGATTTTCTGTCCAGTATTTCTAAATATTTGAATTGCTGCTTCAGCGACTTTGTCATCCTCCATCTTTAAACACTGGAGCAAAGACTCGTAGGTCTCTGCTGAATGGAAGGCAGTTGGATGAGTGAATGACAAGACCTGAAAGACAAGATAAAAAAGTACAACAGTTAAAGAAAGGGCTTCATGTTTGTAATTGGAGCATCAAATTTCAGGTGAATCATGTACCTTGAGGAGTTCAAGGCCTGCGCGAATTGCTGCATCTCGGGTGACACCCTCGTCATCGTCATCAGCGGTCCCCTCTATAGATTTGTTCAGTAGCTTCACCAGGGCACTGAAATTAAATAATCATGGAATACAACGGTTTAAATGAAGTTGTTTCCCTGTAAAAAGTAGGAGGCGGCACTAACACTTCACTACCACTAGGTGTCTCCATGAGTGAAAAAAGTGACTAGTATAATTAAACACTGTCTGATGTTCCATTTTCATTGTAACAAAAGTTTTAATAGCAAATGAATAAATGCTTTATAGATACGTATTATCTGACCTGATGGCTTCGGAGTCTATGTGGACAGGAGCAATGCGTTCCAATAGGAACTTGACCATCTCTAGAAAAGGGTTTGTAGGCTGTTTGGGAAATGTCAGCTTTCTTGTAATTTCTCTCTGCAAAAAAATAAAATAAAAAATTAATCACATGGACATTTTCAGCATTTACAAAGTGTCTGACCTACTTCCAAATATGTAGGCGTGATATTTTATTTTTTGTACATTGCTATACTTTGTACTTACCACACATATTTCAGCCTGTTTGCAGGAGCACGTTGGGCTAATCAACATTTCAAGTTGACCTCTGAGCTTCTCATCTTCACCAAGAACTTGATTGAACTTCTTCATGAAATCTTGAGCCTTTCCCACATCAGGCAAGTTTTCTAAATACATGTGTTTGGCATTTACTAACAAATACAACTGGGGAAAAGTATCACATAAAAAAAAACATTTTTGGCACTCACTGGCTATATTCATCAGCTTTCCGAGCATGGCCGTGTTGTTGGCTTCAGACTAGAAGAGACAACATATGGTTTATGAACAGGTTACTTAATAGAGCTGCAGTGTACAGTGACACATACCACAGGCAGCTTGTGAAGATCCAACAGCTCTTTCACAAGGGCTCGCAGTGTGTTTTGACACTTCCACATTTCATTTAGAGCCCTAGAAAGGCACAAAATTACATATTGCTTGGATATTCAAAAACAAATAAAACTCGTAAGTTAAGTTACTGACTTTACAGCATTTGTGTCCAAACAAGCGTAGAGATAATACAGACACTTCATCTTTTCCTCCGTGTCCAGGTTGTGAGGGACCATGTACTGAGCAAAGATCTTTTCAACCAATAATCTGCACAAACACAAAATGTTTAAATAAGCCACTTCTGTGCAACAGAGGAATGTAAGGCACACGCTCACTTGTCATCAATGCTGTTCTGATAGTAGATGTGCAACAGTTTGTCTTTGATCCAGCTGATCTTCGAAGCAGACTCTTTGCCAGCCTCATGATGAAGGCAGTACTTTTTGTAAAGTTGAGCCAAGCCCATCATAGCCTCCTTACGCACTCGCCACTGCAATCAAGACAATTAAGACTTTAAACAATATAACAGAGATGCTTAACATGGAAATGGGAGTGGAATCTTTCAACACTTTTTGACTTTTCACACAAGTTTTAACACATGGCATCCCCATATCCCACTATTGAAGGCCTTTGTACTTCAGCACTTCTACAATCAAAGATCATCAACACCCTCATATTCTGCACGTTATAAACTTGGAGCTCACCCTCTTGTCCAAGGTCCTTTCCCGTACAAATCCCAGCAGCTGGTCATTGACCAAGTTCAGGTCTTTTTTGCCTGCATTGATTATGGTGACAATGACGTCATGGCGGATGGCTTCTTCAGGGTCATGGGAGCGTACTTTTAAGTATTCTGATTGGAAAAATGAGAAAAATACAACCGCGTTTACAAAAATACTCTTTGTACCTGCATTAAATCAGACTCCACTCACCTGTGAGGTCTCGGGCCAGATCTGGGTGATTCATGAGGCAGTGACTGGCAAACTTCACACACTCCAGTCTCACAGGAACATGAATGTCATTGAACCTTTGAAAATGAACAACATCAGCATTATTTTGTAATGTTAGGGCTGGGGGAAATATCAAAAATTAATATAATCATTTGTTGTCATGACTTGATTAGGGGTCACAATTATACATTTTTGAGATGCGATGGCGAGAAAAAAATCCTTCATAGAACAGAAATAAGACATACATGTACATTTTGATATTTATTTAATGGAGGTTTTAATTGAACATTAGGCTGATGCCATCTTTTATCTTGTGTAATTTTAAAAAATATATTTATAATAATTTAAAATAATAAATAGACTGTAAAGAATATTATTATTACCTATATTGAAAGGAAGCAAACTGGTGTGAATGCTTATAAAGGATACATGTAATATGATACAGTATATAAAGATTTAAATATTATTTAAGATTAAGCAGCATTATTAGAAAAGAGTGACCTAAACAAAAGAACGGACTTACAAATCAGACTATTTCATGCACCCGCAGTTTCCCTTTTGTTTTTACATGTAATATTGGACATAGTTTTCAGCGGTAAGTGCGCGCAGTGCTAGCGATTTACCGTGGGTTTTAAAATTCTTATAACTAACCTGCCTGGACCCTTTATATCCGCATGAAACTGGTTCATCTTGACATAATCCCATTTTAAGAAATATGAATCATTACAATAGATGAGATGCATCTCCAAACTAAAGGCCACATGCTGCTAAAAATCCACAAAATTGGCTGCTAAATCCGACGATGAAAAAGCCCCTTGACGATTATTGAGTTTGACCAGAGTTGAGAGTGATTTTGATGAATTGCCTGGCCTGAAGTGAACAATATAAAGCTGTGCACTCACCTTCCTAAAAAGCACTGCCACAGTGGCCTATTCTGAGAGGCCAGCTCTGAGTCTTTAGCCCCAAATAACTTTGCCAACAACCGGACAACAGCCAAGCGTTCTTCACCATCATTGCTCTGTCAGAAAAAACATCCAGGATAATGCAAGCTTTACAGACAACTGCAAACACATACGGTACATTGGTTTCATGGCAGAAACATGACACTTGGGTTAATTACCTTGAGTTTAAACTCCAGCTGAGGCATTACTGAGGTAAGCAGCATTGGGTCGATTGAAAACAGTTCTTGGATGAGGTCAAACACATGCTCTGAAAGGTCACTGACTGATGACTTGCCCATAACTAAAACTTGATTAAAAAACTATGGAGACAAAAAGCAAGTTGCATAAAATCGACATAAAACATACATTGAATGTGGTTTATCAATATTTTATTCATCAAAACAGGCTTACATTTGCGATGCACGCCTCTATGGTCTGAACTGTTCTCTTCAACAGTGTTTTTGCAAGGTCATAGGCTTGTTTGTTCAAATTCTGTGTAAAAAAGAAGAAAGAAAGAATAAATACACTTTTTTTTTATCCAAACTGTTTCGCACCATTATTTTCAATTCATATTTTCGACCTTGTGTGCAGGAATGAGGTTAATGAGGATGGTATCTAGCAACTCTTGCGTGACTCCGTCTCCCTCCATGATGATTGAACTCATCAGATCCATCATATGAAGCTGCACCTTCTGGTTATGGCTGTTACTGTAAAACACACATTTGCTTATGTAGAGTCTTTTATAGCCACAGTACTGATCAGTGTTCATTGTTTAGCAGGGGTCATTTTGGATTCGATCTGATACCAATACCAATAGGTTTCACATCAAAATGAAAAGAAAATTGAATTTAAAACATAATATATTTAGGCATGAGCACTTTCGATACTAGCTCCATTGCCGAAGTATTGATATTTTAGTGATAGATGAAAAACTTGACTTGCTTGTGTTTGAGCTGAGGCGTTTCGACACCAACATGTCATCGTCAGGGCAAGTGTTTTGTGAAGAGTAAGGGCTGCTGCCAATTTACAACTTGATGACATGTGGTACATCATGTGACTGGCAAAAAGCCGGGAAAATACAGTATATACACTTACTTCACAAACCCACCAGGTGTGCACACCAAACTAAAAATCTTAGCCTATATTAAGTATGAATAGGCTAAGATGTTTTCCTACCTTTAGCACTAAGAGAGGAGGGATTTCGAGGTTAACTCCTCCTTCTGGTTTAGTCTTGCTCAAGTCGTTATTAAGCTGATGACGATCTTTGGACTTAGATCGAAACGTCCTACACTTCAACTACAGAGTACAGATGAAGACTGAAGAATCTTTGCCTAAACTGATTGACCTTTGCCCTTGATGACCTTTTGTCACAGTACAGCTATTAACCAGTGATGAAACATTCCAAAGTTACTTACTTAATAACAGAGAAGAGACTTTTAAAAAGCTGGATAAATATTTCATTGCAGTCCTCCAGTTCAAAGCATATATTGTATGACTTGACCCAAGCCAAGTTCTAGAAAAACAGAACAAAACATGTTGAAGGCTTACAGCGGTGGTACTTTTTGAGCAACTGATCAGAAAAGGGTCAAATATATGAAAAAGTCAAACCGTTCACCTCCAGCAGGTAGAAATATCTATTGAACTGAGGACTCTTAGTGTCTTCCAGGCCTTTTAGTTGCCTGGTGATAAATAGAAAAATTTCCTAGAGCACAAAAATAACACAACTGTAAACACGGAAAACAATTAGTGATGTTGAGGTTTGCCTTCCCTTACCTTGAGTTTGTCATGGGAGGTGTAGGGAGCCTCTGGGGCATAGATCCTGAATATGTCAGCGAGACAGCAGGCCACCAGCAGGCGCACATCCTTATTGGGGTTTCTGAGAAAGAAATCGGAGGCGAGGTGGAGGGCCAGACCAAGATACTGCTGCTTCTCTTCCTCAGAGTCTTGGTCCATGTCCATGTAGGTCTTCACCACCATCTGTAGATACAAGGAGAAAAAGGCCTCAACTTGGAGTCTAAGTCTTAGCTCTCACCATAGCAAAAAAAGAAAAAAAACTAAAATATGTACAACAGGATCCCCTCCTCAGTGGGACTTTCCTGGTAACTAAAATGTCAAACAAAAAAATATGACCGCTGGAAAAACCTTTGCTTGTCCCATTTTTACCAAACAAATTAACATATGATATATTATGGAGAGTTTGAGACCCAGCTCTTTTCGGTGGTAAAGTTTAGGTTTTCCTGCATACAGTTGACAACAACCTGACAGTTTCGATTGCTCACTTTTATGCAATCTTCCTCAGAGTTGGTCACATGATGTTACTGTGATGTGTCTTGTCAGCTGATTTATACAGGCTTTGGCGCCGTTTTCCCAGGTGTGTGAAAGCAAAACAAAAAAAAAACCTATGCAATAAAACCTACATCGGGGAAACAGGGTATCCGTATCAGTATCCGAAAAAAGAAACACAAAACAGAATGTGACAAAGAAACAGCGAGGGCGTGCACACGAGCAACCAAACAAAAAGCTGAACAGGAACAACTCAAATCCGCTATCTCGGACCATTGCAAAAGAGAAAACCACATTATGGACAGGGATGGAGTCAAAATCATCGGTACTGAGGACAAGTATCGGCGCTGGATAAAGGAGACTATTGAAATTCGAAAACCGGGATGAGGGGGCTTTTTTGCTTTCACACACCTAGGGCTGGGTACCGTTAAACGATACCAGTACGATATCGAAAAAATAATGAAGGTACTACCGATATCGAAAAATAAATTGGTACCGAAAACTGGTACTGAAAAAATATTTATCGTTAGAAAGCTAATTTGTCTTCCTAGTGGGTCTGAGGCTGCAGTAAAGAAAGGGCTCAGGTGTTTCAGCTCAAATAAATGATAAAAACACTAAAAGAAACAGTATTTTATAGAATAAATGATCATTATTGTTCTGTTTTATGGTTCTACAACAAAACTAAAATCAAGCACGAGGA
>OMNZ01052360.1:3513-19005 GCA_900303255.1 Lesueurigobius sanzi
GGTATGTATCGGCAGGTTCTCACAGGTACACAGCCCTAAACACAAGTGTATTTACCGAAAGAGAACACATTGAACTTGGTGACAATTTTTGTGCTACGCGTAAAACCGCAGTAATTACATAGATATAAAAACCAAGTTAAAGAATTCAGCATTTTAACGGTTGCCATAGTTACCACCACGGAATTCCCACCCGCCCAACACCTCGGTTTTAAACTATAGGCTCTTTAGAATGATGTGATAATGTAACGACTAGTTCAAATTGAGGAACACACAGCGGTTGAATTAGCCTTTACACTCCCTGCGTTCCCATCACTCCCCGAGAGGATGTGAAGTTCAGGTGAAGTTACCCTCGCCCGCCCCCTCTCTCTCTCTTTCACTTTCTCTCTCTCTCTCTCTCTCTCTCCTCCTCTTTCCCAGGTCACAGAAGAAGTGGATTATGTGGCTCTATCGCCCTGGTGCTGGGCCCTGCTGCGTCATGTTACCTCACAGCGTGGAGTGCACAAAGTTAATCCCCACAACAACAGATCACAGTTACAGGTAATCTGCCACCGCCGGGACAATAATCCCATCATGAGTGCCCACGAAACATGGCAGTAAAAGCAGTTTAAATTGTTAACACGGCTGATTGTCTTCTGAATAGGGCGGCATCATTTGGTAAAAGATATCTAATGGGTTGCGTTCACGTTATAGAATCCTGTTTCAGTTGGAGGGCAGGGGCTAGTACGACTCTATGGGAGAGAAACATGTTTTCCCTGATTGTTATTTAATAGTGATTGAATTCACAAACCTGACATATTATTCTTATGGCTGAAAGTCCTTTCTATTGGCCTATAGCATGCACATGTTTTTGTATTTCCACCACGTTTGGGCAGCTTCATGAGAAAATAATTAGACTTCAGTTCATATGTGCTGACTGAGAAGACTCTGAACTTGGTGACAGTTTTTGTTTCATGTGGATTGGCCCAGGAATTTGAGGAATTTGCGATAAACTAAGACTAGCTATCTGCATTTTGACAGTTACTAGTTACCACCATGCAATTTTCATCTGCCCTCCACCTCAGTTTTTAAATCTTCAAGCTCTTCAGAATGTTGTGAGGCCCCGTGAGCGCAAACTACAGCAATTTTTCTGAGAGGAATTGTGACATTCTTAAACATTCGGGAGAGAAAACATTTGAGAAAAGCATGAATTATGAACTGCTAATCTAATAATAAGATGCCATTTGCAAAATATTGTAATTTTAAGATTTGGGATTTTCCACTTGAAGCCATTCAAATTCCAATTTTGATTGGATTACGATTAATTTTGCTCTTTGAAAATTAAAGTCCGACTGCTAAATGATGTCTAAAACACAAAAGTAGTCCGTTTCCAGTTTTGCTTTGTGTCATTCTTGTGTAATAAATAAAAATACGAATTAAGAAAAAGGATATAAAGAATTCTATCTTTTTCGTAACTTAGACACAAAGACGACATGCATTTGCTCGCTTTGGACACGTTCATATCCCGGGGTGCCAAACGAACAGTGGGGATCTCACAACTAAATAATCCATCTTTGAATCGTGATGAAGTAATTGCAATATGTAGATAAACCGTTCCATTCAAGATCAGAACCAAACCGAGGCCAAAAAATTAACTAAATTAGGAAAGTTGCAACTAAATCTGAACTACTGCACATTCATAAGTTTCCATGCATGTTTGGTTTAAGAGAGTGTTGGCAAAAAAAAATGGAAGACTTGAGTAAATTTGCGATATTGGCTTCTTGCGATACGATATTTTTGGCAATATATTGTGCAGCCCTACTCAAAAAACACCCCCGTCATGAAAAACGTCATGTGACTGAAACCCATCCAGATCAGCGATATCACACCGATGCACTTGGAGAGGCCAGTCACATACTAAAAAAGAAAACAATACACCCGGACCACTCCTCTGCACACAATGGCACAGGTTTAAGGAAGTGAAGTCACCTGGTCCCTCGCTCTCTCCCCAACCCTGTGATTAAGAGATTGGTCTGGCAGGACAAGGGGAGGATCGGATTGAAAACGGAGACTTCAGACACACACACACACACACACACACAACACAGAAGGAGGCGGTGCGTGGGAGCTGCTCGAGTCAAAGATCAGGTTTCTCCGGGCCTCTGTTCTCTTCATGGCTGGTTAGAGGTTAAGACCTGGTTTCTCAACTTACGGGCCCCGGACCAGTGTTGGGGACAGAGGGGCCGGCCCGCATGCACAAGTAAGAAGGTTTAAATCACACACTTTCTATAAAAAAAGAAAAAAGGAAGACAATGGGGTCAGGGTAGTTTAGCAGAATCAAATAGGCCTGTGAAAAATCAATCGCAAGTAGGAGGGCTGGGTGCAAAGGTATCAGTGATTTATTTAATTATTATTATTATTATTATTATTATTATTATTATTATTATTATTATTATTATTATTATTATTATATTTTTTTAAGATAGGATAGATAGACAAGATATTTTAAACACTAAAGAAAGTTACTTGTTTTAGGTCAAATAGTGTCATAAGAAGAAATGTCTAGATCAGTGTTTCCCAACCAGGGGTACAGGGACACCTAGGCGTACGCGAGAGGTTAGCAGGGGGTACTTGGATTCATTCACAAAAACATGTAACTGTAAAGAGTGATAGTTTTAGTGTATTTATACTGATAATTAGGAGTTTTAGTCATTCACTTTCAAACTACTCAACAAAACCATTGAGGCAGGGAGTACTCGTACAATAAAAGGCCCAAGGGGTACGCAAGGCAAAAAAGGTTGGGAACCACTAGTCTAGATAATGAATAATGTAGTTAATAATGTAGGTCCAATATACTAAATCAAGTGCTGGTATCAGAGCAGAAAAATGTAAAAGGGTAGGCCGCAGTCATATGGAAGAGTTGAATAATATTGTAATGACTCTAATATCATTTATAGGAAATACTAAATTTTATCACTTTTGTCAACATACTACGGTAATGTAATGAAAAAGTCCAGTTGCAGCCCTGGTAAATAGCACACCGACTATAATGGTGGATGTTTTCTTAAAAGGGGCTTAAAGCTACGAGTATCGTTCCCTCTGTGGATATTCCATCTCCATTCTCCATTATCAGCAGGCAAGAGGCAGCCGCAGCTCTATAGGTAGAGCATGTTACTCATAATGTGGCTAACACAATACCCCAGGCTCATTGAAAATGGTTGAAAAGAGACAGAACCCTTAAAAACAGTGCGGGGAGACAAAGATCACTCATCTGCACAGAGAGGAGTGCAAGGCCACCATGCATTAGCTTTTAGCAGGATGGATTAAGTCAAGTTTGAGAGTGAGCATCCTAAACCTCCACCCTGGCCCTCTCTAACCCCTCTCACATACTCGCCTTGCACAATAATGGCATTAAAAATGGCTACATAATGCTGTCTCATTGCATCATATTCCCAAATGGGGTAAAAATGACTGGGAACAAAAGCGCTGGGGCTATGGGTCTCTCTTTCACTCTCCCGTTCCCCTAACTCCCCAGCCCTCCACGACCTGACAGGCTAGCCTCTCTGCAACTCACCGAGCTGGCAAAAAGCTGCTTTGTTGCCATAGTATCAACTCCCACTTTTGATACTGTCATTTCAAGTAGGATATGGTAGCCTTGATACAATATGTTCGCGATTTCCATTAAAATAGTTGTCGAAGAGGATGCTGTAGACTTTGGATTACACTTGACTGTGTCTGACAAGCCCCCCCCCTCCGCACTCCCCTCACATCTCTCCCCCATTTTATTAATGACCAAAGGCCCCGGCTCCAATGCCCAAATGGAAAAGAAAGGGTGAGGAGAGGAGGGGTAGTGGACTAAGTGAGAGAGTGAGAGACACAGCTATAAGAGGCCTTTTATGTGCTCGTATCCATAAACAACACGCAATCCCAAAGTTTGTGATGGAAAACGCTAAAGAAGAAAAATCTCAAAAAATATCTGTCCCTGTACATTAAATACGACTAATATGAGAACATCAAAAGCGCCAAATAAATTACTGGAAAATGCCTGCTTTCTATACTAACCTAAGGCAAGAAACGCATTTAACATAGAAACCATTACAAGTGTCTTCAGGCAATATCCGCTTCTTTCACTGTGAAGCTCCAGATGAGAAAGCTGAAAGAGCAGTGTGGAAGCTATTGATTTGCAGTTCAAATATAAGCCCCGCTGTCAACAAGCGACTACGCAACTGGTGCTGCTGCCTGATGCCAGAGCAAACAGTTGGTTCCTCACATGATAATCCGCTCTCATTTCGCGACAGCGCTAACCTTGTGGACAGCCATTCAGACACTGGCGATGAATCACTGCCCGCATGAGGGGTTGTTTCTTCGGATGACGGCAAGTTTGCACAAGAAAAGTTGTCTATTAGACGAACTGCCTGGCCACTGTGGTATAAGGGGCAGAATGGTGCGGAGTGGCTTACTGGCCTCCCATGGGTGAAGGCGGGTGGCGGGGGGTGAGGAGCGGGAATAACCTCCATCTTCCCTGCACCCCAGCCCAGTTCATTCTTTGCTCAATGAAGGGATTAGGGAGACTCTCAGAGCGACCACAAGAGCTCTCTTGATTTCTTGCTGGATTGCAGAGCTGGGTAGCGCTGACATGAGAAAGAGCCATAAGAGCTAGGTGTATAATGATTAGATTAGTGAAACTGTATTAATTCTAAATAACATATTCGAGCGGGAGACATTATGTATTTCAGAGGTGGTCTCTTTGTCAAATTGAGCTCTGGTGAAGCCCCAACTCAAGTGGAGAGGGGAGGGGAACGGAGAAGGAGAGACGTAAAGCAAAGTTGACACCACGTTTGTTGAGAAGTGAGGGATGCGCCGCTTCTTCTGTGCTCTTATGCAAAGCAGGGTCACGCAAGGCTATGAAGTGCACAATAATGCTGATTACACGCGTATGCTAATTATTACACGCTAATCAAGTACAGTAGCCTTATATTCAATGCCGACCTTCACAGACGGCTGCTCTTCCCAAGTCCACTTCTTTTAGGTGCATAAAGGAACTATAAATACTGATCATCAAAAGCGCAGGCCACTAACTACAGGGGTGTCAGTCAACTGATGACACTTGAGAAGCAAGAGACGGAGCAATCAGATCACTGCCAGTGTTTCACTTAGTCCTCCTCTTATGCACAAAATTAAAATGCATTAAGACATGATTAATTCTGTCACCATTCAAGTAGTTAAAATTAAGACCACCAGATTACAAAAAAAACCTTCAGTTTGTGCAAGTTTGAAATTAACTTAAAACTTCTTATCAGTTGCAATATTTGAATGTTGCGGGCCAGTATATAAGTATAGAGCTGCAATATTCTATCAGCCTATAAGATGGAGGATCCAGAAGCATTACTGTGAAACAAAGGGCATTAGTCAATGAATTTGATCTGCCACAAGAGCTTCTAAGATTATGTACTCATAATTAGGTACTTTGGTTTCTTAAGTTTAGTATTAAAAGTACTGAACTTCTAATTAAGTACTTTTAATGACAATCTTCACTACAGAGGAATGCCAAGCAGTCCTCAACTTAAATGTGTAGCTTTTGAATAAGGACATTAAATATACTCACATCGCGGTAACAAACCGTGGATTCACACAAAATTATTTTCACTGCCTGAATAAAAGTCATTTTGTCACATTTGCCTAAGTTTCAGGCAGGAAAGAGCTTGGTGTGAATCAGGGAGCAGTCTGCATCCTGTCTGTGGTCCGGAGAAGCTGATCTGTGGAGTTTTGTTTCCTTTAGACACAGAATTAAGCGCTGAACACTCATAAAGTTACAAACTGAATTGGTGAAACAGTCATGAATGTGGACATTTCGTAACAGATATTCCTGTGAGATCATGCAGCTCACTCATAATGATAGGCTGCCGATTATTTAGTGTAACCAATGCTGTTATCTGTTCCCAGAGGCAGAAAATGGGGTGTGGCTCAAGTTCTTCCCAACTGTAGCAGTTAAGCATTTGTTAAAAACCTAAAAAAAAATGTAATTTGCAAGACAGAAACCATGCAATGTATAGGATATGATATGTATTGCTATTAGAAGATATTAGACTATTTTCACGTAAACAGTTACTCCATCCTCAGTAAAGTAAACAAATAACTTATGTAGCTGTAGTTGGACTGTCCATTAGTATTTTATCTTACATTGTAGATCACTGTCACTTTACAGATGTTGTAAAAGCTAGATATTCGAAAAAAAAGGCTATATTTGATCATAAAACAAAAATATCAGTAAGTTTGTTTTGTTAGCAACTTATCTGCGGCTACTTATGATGAGGGGCTAGCTAAAATGCTAACATGATGTGTTCATCTTTTTGGTATGACATTTCATGTGGATGTTTCTTCCCTATTAATCACTACTTATTGTAACTCTGTGAAAATAGTTTTGCAGCCAACGCGAGGTTAATTCTATATTTCTCGCCCACAGTAAAAATACGTTAGCCTAGCTTCAGCTAACGACATTGGCACTTGTGAGATCAGCTCACCTTCAGTCTGACTTCATACGTGGTAAATCTGCCCCTGCCAACCCCGACAGTCTCGGGATTGCTCACGTCAATCTCTAGGAAGTTACTTGGAGGCCCATAAGCGTCATTTAGATTCTGTGGCTTGGTAAAAAGCCTTCTTGTATCAGCTATGGTGCTAGCCATTTCTCCACAGTCCTGCAAACAGCTGTCAAGTTTTCAAGATGACAACAAAATGTTCCTTAGTGGTCCGTCAAAGTAAAAGCCCAGACAAGTATATATTCACTTTTCTGAATCATATTTCAATTTTAAAATTTGCTGACATGTTTTGGACCAAATTGTCCTTTCTTTTCTAACCGTTTTTACTAAACCTGTGTAATCACATTATTTTATCATTATGTATGTATTTTTTATTTTGAAAATCAAGTTGTACACTTCCTGTCCCCTCTGAAACATCTCCGACACCTCTGTCGTGATATGAGGAGCTTCCGATCAGCTGAGTTTCAGCTGACAAGGGACAACCACCTGCTGTTGGGTTTGTTTACAACATTTACCTACATTGTGAACAAGTCTTGACACGTCACCCCCACCCTCCTCCCAATAATTAATAATAGGTGACCATAAAAATATGTATGATTATACAATTTTTATTTAGCTAAATGACAAATTAACTATTAACATGTAACAATTATGAAATGATTAGGCATTTCCATTCGAATATAAAGGTCTGTATTACAGTCATTAGTTTAAGGGAGTCTCAATAAAGCTTTGACATTTTGAAGCATCATGGCGGCTTGCACAATACCAGCAGCTTATGGACGCTTTCTTAAATATATACTAAATGATACACTTCGTTCAAATGATCCTTCACGACTCAAACCAGGTAATAGCTTTAAAATAATTTCTTTGCAGTGCATCTGTAGACTTCAGTGGTCAGACATGTTTTGCTTATTCGCCGTGTAGGTTACAGATATTGGAGGAAAGCTCTTTATTGCTCAAACTCCACTGCGCTCCTCGGCATCCCGGACCATTATGACCGCCTGGTCCAGAGCGGCTGTTTGCGGGGAGACAGGCAGCAGAGACTTGTGCTCCAACAACTGGCGCAGCTGCAGGCTTCTCTGAAAGACTACAGCAACAGCATCTACCTGAGCCATGCTTCTGCACAACATTCACAACATGTCCCTGCAGCACAGGGAGCTGTGCCAACAAGAGAGGTAATACTAAAGTCTAATAATGTTTACAGTCATAAATGTGCACATGTTTAAAGCCGCTGTAAACGAACTGGATCATCACAGGGATATGTAAATATATTAATATTCTACTACTGTCACTTTTTGTGTGTATAGTCATTGTGAAAAAAAAGAGAGAGAGAGAGAACAACAAACATCCTGTTAGGGGAGGCGTCTGTCCTCCTTTTGGTAACTTGTGTTGACGTCCATCATATGAATAGTTCAGTGAACCTACACTGTACTGTGGCCTTAATACTGGTGACTATTGGGCCAGGTCAAAGGGAGGGCAGGGGTCTGGGAAGCGTATTGTACATGTGAGTTTGGGACTGGAGTAATGCTGGGGGCTGTTGTTGTTTTTAGGTCAGGAGAGATGACTGTCTCGTATGTCATGGTGGGAGTTTTTCTGTTGTTTAGCTGGCACAAGCACATAGGGTTACGCAGAGATTTTGGAAGGCAGCAGAGCAGACCTCCCGCTGGGCCTGTCCTGCACCCCTCTCACTCTCTCATCATCCCCAGTGCAGTAATGAGGGGATCCCTATTGTCTGTGCCACTCCTGTCCTTTTTGCTTTTGATTTGGGACTGTGACAAATACTTTGGTGTTAGGCTATCAACACCACCCCCCACCCCACCCCCTTTCTGAGCACCTTGTGGGTCTCTGTCACCCACATACACAATGACTTAGAACTTATGCAATTATTCTGAGTTTGAATCAGGTCATATCACTGTCCTTTTGGTGTCTGTACTCTCTGTGAAAGTGCCGCCATTGTCCTCACTAACTGACCAAGTTTTTGACGAGGGTACACTTGACTTAATATTGACCCGATGTAGCGTGGTTGACCAACAATGGGCTATTGTTTCACAAGAGCCACTCTCTTCAAGTCAGACCTGCCTAGCAGTCCTCTACACACTATATATTTACCTACATTAAACAAAACTTTGGCTCTTAAAGCCTTTTCTATTGAAGTGCAGTGAACATCAAGGCTGTTAGTTACTGTGTGTATGAAGTCACTGCAGAGACAAAGTGGCTATGTCCCGCATGTGAACTTTCCAATCATGTGCAAGTCTATCCTCTCTAGCAGAAGGTGACACAGGGCTACAGATCCCAGCTAGACAACAGCGCCTGAGGGACAGCCTTGTCCTTCTCCACTCTGCCATAGCAAAATGGCTGCCAGCCACCACTGACAATTATCGCACAATAGCAGAGGGCAGCCTGGGAAGTCAGGGAGAAGTCACAGTCTGTTATGCCAAAGCAGACAGGAAAGACTTGTTGCTCTTCCAGTATGTCACTCCATTGGGGACAGAGGAGAGGCAAGGCAGTGTGGAGGACCATGGACAGGGCCTAGTGAGACAGAGGATTGCAAAACAAGTTTGTTTTTCATTTAGTTTTCAATCGGCTATTGTCTGCATTTACCAGAGTCAAGTGCTCAGTGTGCAGCAGGAAATAAGTGCTAGGACATTGAGTACTTGTTTTATAAAAAGTGCATTTTTTGAGGAAAATGTTCATTAAGTCTGACATTGGCTAGAAACTCAAATTGCTTTACCTAAACCGTGACCTTCTGTGAAGAATTTTATTCATTATGTGTGGGGTTATTTATTAGATTTTTTTTTACATGAACTCTGTCCTTTTAGATTTAAATGATCAAAGTTATAGTACTTTATTCAAAAATATGTGCCGCATTTGATCATAGTTATTGATAAGTACCACTCAACTCATTGACATAGATTTCTAGCTGTTTAGGAGTTTTATTGAATTTTAGTTTTGTGGGAAGGTTTATGTGTTCAGTGCGTCCTAACAAAGCCTTTGACATGTTTGGCTTATTTAATATTCTGCACTTAGTAACACAAGGCACTTTTTTGAAGCGGGGACCTTTTGATGATAGGAGGCAGGCAGCACAATGACTTCCAGCGGCACCTCAATGCAACAGTACCATATCACAATTAGCAGCTCTAAACGGGCCGCACAGACAAGTCCACTCCATCTCCAATAGAGCCTCATCCAGCCCTCTCCGTTTTGTCTGACAAATCCCCCCATTGTTCCACTGATGATGCTTTTCTTTCGTGGGAACTCTGGCTTGTCTTGTTGATTAGATCCCCTTTGTCTTCGTCCCCTGCAGCGGGTTAGTCTGGAGAATGTGAAACCTCGCACTGTAGTGGTGGCTTAATGCCTCAGCATACTCTGTTTATCAAATCGTGATTCGGTCTTATATGGTAATGAATAAAACAACTTGGTTTATTCAGGTCAACTGTTTAGCGTCTTGGTGTTGTAAATAAGGAGCTAATCTATGCAGGAACCTAGACTTAACTTCTGGGTGAATAGTTGTTCTCATAAATGCATGTTTATTCATTGTCATTTTAAGGAGGAACCCGCTCCGCTACCTCCACCCCCCAAAGGCTTCTATATCTACGGAGACGTAGGTAAGGAAACTGATACATCCACACAGTTAAAAGCAGGTGTAAAATACACAACACAAATTACAATTGATTGTAGAAACAAATTAAATAGGAAAAAAAAATAAGGAATAGCATTTTGACATTGTAAGATCTGAAGTAGAATAATATTGTGGCAGTAGTATTTAGCCGCACAATTATAAACAAAAAAAAAACTAAATGAGATTTTCTTTTTTGTAGGATTGTGATAGCTATTAGATTCATGTTTTAAAATGAGGTTGAAGTTCTTACTGCACATTTTCAACACGTTTGTAAGCAGCAGGGTTGCCGAGTAACAGATTACTAAGTAATCCACTACTGTATTTAGATTACTTTTTTAGTAGCAAGTAATGTAATGGGATTACAATAGCAAAACTGGTAATTAGATTATAATTAAGATGAGATAAGATAGTTCTTTATTGATCTTACAATGGAGAAATTCACTTGTTACAACAGCTTTCAAGACAGGATCACACAGGGGGGTGCAAAAAAACAGTCAGGTGCCATCAGAAGAAAATAAGTTTGTTAAACAGGTAATAGTAATAATAATAACAAAAAATAAAAATATAGCAGTGTCAAGTAATGATTCCATTATGTGTAATATTTTGAGTATATTTTTCATAAAATTTCAGAAAAGTGTCTGATTTATGATGCGTCCTAATGATTGTGATATTAAGCAGCAGCTGTACATTTATTTTATGATACAGTTTCTGTGTTAAGTTGCAGACGTTATTCAGTTACAGCCAGAGCAATATTTGTTATCACAGAATTAGAATTCATCCCAAAGCACTGAGCAGCTGTTGCTTGGTCCTTTTTTTATATCAAAGTAACTAGTAATTAGTAATCAGATTACTTTTGAAATCAAGTAATCAAACAAGTAACAAGATTACTTTTACACAGAGTAATCAGTAGTTGGATTACTTTTATGGAGTAATCCCGACAACATTGTTCAGCCGCGACAAGTGTTATAAGTGTTATAAGTAACCTTTGTCCTTCATACCCACCACTGTCAGACTGTTCTACTGTATAGTTCTATGTGCAATAACATCTGTGTTTACCAATATCTGCAATGTCACTTTATCAATCTAACCACCTGAATGTAAACAGTTATTTATTATATATTCACCAGCAATGATAACTCTGATTTTATTCTCCATTACATTCTGCCCAATTTGACCAAGAGTTTATTTTTTTATCTTATTTTTTTTAAAATCTTTTTTAGTTTGTATAAGAGATGCTCGTATAGTATATTTACAGAGAAAAGCTAAGAGACACTGCTATATTTTATTTTTTATTATTATTACTATTACCTGTTCTACAAACTTATTTATCTTCTGATGGCACATTTCCTGACTTTTTGCACCCCCCTGTGTGATCCTATCTTAAGAGCTGTTGTAACAAGTGAATTTCTCCATTGTGAGATCAATAAAGAACTATCTTAGTAGAAGTGGTAATAGCACTGGTATTCATCCATCCACAGTTACATGTCATTTTCCTGAAGTGGTTCTTGCTGATTGTTTTGTAAATGTTTCCCCCGACAGGTACAGGGAAAACTATGCTGATGGATTTGTTCTACTCCCATGTCCCGAACGCTCACAAACAGAGGGTGCACTTCAACGGCTTCATGCTGGACATCCACCAAAGTGAGTTCCCCAAATCCTCCTCGCGCGATTCCCGAAGCAATTAGCGCGCGTGACTTTATTGAAGTTTAGTGACTGCGACTGTGGCGTCCATCCTATATTTATCTCGTGTTTGTCCTAAAGCCGCGCCGCTAATTGCCTGCTATTATGCGCGCAGGTGAAATTAGCCGTATTGTCGGGGGGTTTGGGCTGGCCGCGCAGGTGTGCGTTGCGTCGTGGTTGACGTCTGTGTACGCTGCTGCTTTTAAAGGGATCCATCGGAGGAAACAAAGCCTGCCAAAAAGAGGGCTCGGGAGAATGTTCACCTACGACCCCATAGCGCCAGTCGCCATGGAGATTGGCGCCGAAACCTGCCTCCTGTGTTTCGACGAGTTTCAGGTGAGTTTGTGTGTGTGAAGAGTGAGTGGTCTCAGACGTCCGATTATCTGAAGGCTTTTTATTTGAATTCATTAATAAGTTATCGCGAAGAGTAATACGTGAAGTAGAAGTACATTTTGTGCAAGAACAGTGAACCTGCATAATATACACTGTGTTCATACCAGAATATTCATGAAATTAAAAGGCCAAGTTTTAGCTTCCTTACGAAAATATTTGAAAATATCAATTATTATGCTGTAAATGGTCTTCCAAATTATTATGAAACTCAATGAAAAGCAAGAAATGACCACATATCGATTTGTTTCAATTTGGGTGAATTGAGTTGAATTTGTTTATTACAGGACAGTGCATATGAACCAACAGTACGACTGTATAATATCCCAGACTTAGCCAAAAGGCTAGTTTTCATCTGTAGTCCTTTGCCAGATGTACAGACGGCAACCTACAAAAAAGTACAGGGTTAAAAATACAATTACAAATATTATATTACACAGTAACAGCAGAAGAGTCCAACAATGAAGCAGATGAGCAATAGAGAGAATACAATAAATTGCAATGACAGAACAGAACAGAACAGCAGTAAACATTAAAAAGCAAGTCAATATCAACAATAAGAACAGTAAAAATTATGAACAAACAATATATACAAATATATCTACTTTTTGAATCTGACTTTACCCAAACTATTGTCTAATTCACCCACTTATCTTTTCCATAACAGTTTCAAGCCTTTAATCCATGGAATCCATCAGTTTATTGATTTGTTTTTAATCATGCACTTTTTATAAAACAAGTACTCAATGTCCTAGCACTTAATCATGTTGACCAAAGTGCTTTCCAAAAATGCATCAATAAACAACAGCATGTAAATTAAATCAAACAAAAAGAAACTCAGGCATTTTAATGCAAATAATAATAATAATAATCTTATTTAACTATTTAACCTTTTTTTTTATTTGTAACAATTGGATGGCCCTTAACCATAAGCACATACAGGGTTTCTGATGCTACTTTTCTATGGCTAATATCATTTACAAAGAAAAATGGGTTTGTAAAGATAGTCCCTTTGTCAAATCCGTGAAGTTGTTTCAAAAGTCTTACAGATCATTGGACATTAGTCAACAAATATTGTTGGTATCAATTATTAAGTTGTTAAACGGTTTAACGATCTTGTCAATCTTCAAACAGCACAAATAATGTTCAAAGCAAGTACAAATTTGCGACCATACAATCTCCAAAAAATGTTCAGGAACAGAAAAGGATGCTACAATCTAAGAGGCAACTTAAAATGTAATCAACCCCTTTATACGTACAACTAAAAACATGATTATTGTGTTTCAAAGAAAACCTTCAGCAATGTCCAGACATTCATCACTTCAAAATACTTTTCAAAAAGGAAACAGGGCTACTGTGCTGAAGAGGGATTAGAAGCTACTCATGAAGTATTCTAGTAGGTGTATGTGTATATGTATGGATCTATATGTGTAGTTATACACTTTTCTTAGGCTATTGTCTTTTTTGTGATTACTTACTGTGTTTTGCGACAGTAATAATAGTGACATGTGTAGAATATATTGGATGGACGGAATCATTTATTTGGTTAAAAAAATGCAAACAAAGTTATTCTGTAATGTGAAAGTATACAGTAAGATAACTATGTGTTGTATTATTTTAAGTGAAAGGGGTGGGAATTAATAAGGTCCCACTCCTTTTCCATCATGTTGATGTTTTGCAATAGTTGCTCATGTTTTTTAATTCTAATGTTCCTTTTGTAATGGATTGTTTTTTTTAATTAGGATTCTTGCTGTCTAAAGGAATATGTTCACAATAAATGTTCTAAATAAATAAATAAAATATAATATAAGTAGATAAACATAATTTACATGTTTGCATGAAGACACTTGTAGTAGTGCAGTGTTTCCCATTGATAACGGAGACTATGGCGGCCCCCAATGGTCTAATTTTCTCCACCATGGTCTAAAAACAAGCTAAGCAAGACATTTGGATCGGAAGTTACAATTCATGTGCTTCTTGTCTGAACATAAACACATACAAACCATTAACTATACTGTACAAAAATTGGATTGATAAGACAAAATATCAGTACAATGTTAAATGTTTACTCCTAAATACCTGTATGATTTCTTTCTACTAATTATTCTATTCCCAAATCTTTATGTTTAGTTTCTAAGATTACCATTTGAGTTACAGCGACACCGCAATTTCCCTTGTGAATCAATAAAGTTTGTCTAAATCTCAAAATGAATATTAGATTAAATGATTTGAAGATCACCCATACCACCAAAATCTCTTTCAAATCTGTGGGAAACACCGAGTAGTGCCTTAGCAGTCTGTAACCTGCCTGTTGCTTCTCCTCTAACTTTAAACACAGCCGGGGACACCTAGTGGCCGTGTACATCCACAGCAATATGAAATAGCAGAATGATGGCATAATGTGTCTAAACCTGTGTATTATTCTGAAATATAAAATATACTTTTTCCCCATTTACGATGTCCAGGTGAGTCCGTGAATGCCCCGCTGTTACGGTTTAGACTGGCCACATTCAGTTAATTGGCCTCAAAGCCATTACTGTGCGCTTAGACGAGCTGTTTGAAAACTGAATATAGACAACTAAAAGGCACTTTGATTCATTAGCGTGACGGATATTCGCCTCTTTTCATCCGCCGGTGTTGCAGGAGAGCGCCACTCGCGACACCCTATCTGTTCTTTGTTAGTTAGTCATTCATACGGGACTAAAGGACCCCGCTCTGTATTATCTGTCAAACACACACATCTTTTTTAGCGGCGCCCGTTGTTCTTACTGATATCATTACTGTTAATAACGGGGGAGGGCAAAGGTCACAGAAGGTGTGCTTGCTCTCCTTTGTCGCCCTCAATGCGTCTGCAAGGATCAAGAGCCGCTGCTTTTATCCTCGGCGTCTTTCACATTATAAACCGGCCGCGCTGTTTGTGCCGTTCTCATTGATTTGTTTTGTTTTGCCGACGCGCCTTGCTTTGCTGTTTTCACTTGTCGACTGTTGCTACTGCTGGCTTGAATGGAGTGGGACATGTGTGTAGTTGTTTGCGATGCATAAATAAGAGGTTGCAGGGATTTGAGGAGGGGGTGGGGGGGCTCGAGGGGGAGGGACGGCGCACCAATCAGCGGCCTCCTCCACTCAGCCATGCAAATAAGGCGGTGGGTATCAGTGCTTCCTTAAGTGAGTGGAGCTAGAAAGCGACTAGCGGCGGCGGGTCAGATCGGATCTTATCCTCTTAAATGCTAATGACATTTCTCCATTCTCTTCATTAGCGCCATGCCATTATCAGTAATTTGAGCCCCCCCC
>OMNZ01052360.1:19213-30640 GCA_900303255.1 Lesueurigobius sanzi
CAAAAAATTTGCCCCCCCCCCCCCCCCCCGTCCCCTAAACCCGCTCCACACCCTCCCTTCCTCCTTTTGTGCCCTCCCCATCACCACCACCGCACGCACACACACGGCTTCAATAATGATGAATACTCGCCATTGAGAGGAACCTGGAAGATGATGCAGAAGACGAGTGAGAAGCTGCTGCTCGAGCTGCATTGTCTCAGCGCACAGCCCGGGCGAAACCACTCACAGGTTGTGTACATAAAGAGGGAGCGCATCAAAAGAGCCTTAATTTGGCCTCAATATAGTTTTTACAATATCCGCAATGACTAACGGAGATCACGCCCTTTCAGTTTTTTTTGTCTTTGCAATAAGTGCCACCTCTGCCTTTCTCAGACGACCTCAGTCTCTGCTTTCATTTATCAGAATATAACCAGGATCTGTGAATAAACAAACCTGGTTTCTGTAAAAGGTCAGTTTTTACCCAACTCAGTAACACTTTATAATAAGGGTACATGAAATCATGCATGAATTCATTATGATTTCATGATGATTTCATGATGAGTTCATGGATTACTAGATCATTTCGTTGTACTTGTTGCAATGACAATAAAGATTATTCATTCAATCATGACTCATCAGGAATTAACATGACTTCATGTTGTTTCATAGATGAATTCATGCATGAATTCAACAATGAACTTGTGATGAATGTACAGGGAAATCTTGTTAATATAAAGTGTCATGATCCTAAGATGATGATTAATTCAAAAAAAGTTGATCTTGTTTACAAAGTTCATGCATGAACATAATGTTTCATCATGAATTCACAGATTTCTTTGGTGCAGAATATACCGTACTGTGGAAATGATTCATCATTAGCTAATCCTTAGTTCACTCATGATGATTGCGTTCCCTGTACCAAAGTAGTGTCCATTTGTGTTTTTAACTATTAGGGCACAATTATAAACAGCACATGTACCAAAATAACAAATGGACAGGAAATATATACTTTAGGAATGATTAGGAATAAATCCTTACTTATGCATTACTTCATTTTGATTGTGTTCTCTAAACTTAAATGGTGCGTACCTTTTTAAAGTAAAATAAGGAATTGGACTTCAACAGTTTTTCATGAACAGCATTCTTATGTTTTTAGTCAATCCTTAAAATATAGATACATATAACTGTAGGATTCTTACTGTAAATAAAAAAAACATACATTTCAAATGTATTATTATGCAAATGGTGTATGATTAACCTGTAGAGGCCCCGTGCTGTCCTCCCATGGGGTCCCTGTTCCCAACTGTGGGGATGGCTGTATGTAAGGGAATTAAAAAAAAAAAGTAAAATTTTTTATTTAGTTATTTTTAAATTTACAACACAACAAAGAAAATAATGACGTAAATGAAAGAAAGGTGGGGCACGGACAGTGTTGGGAGTAACTCATTACAAAAGTAACTAGTTACAGAAATATATTGCTTTTGTCAGTAACTGGGGAATATAATATATTACTTAAACAAAATACAGTAATATATTAGTTATTAAAATTGAAGTAACTCAAGTTACTTCAAGTTACAAGAGCAACTCCAAATAAGATGCATACTGGCGTAGAAGTGACTTATCGCTAATTTCATCAAAACAAAACAAGAGAGAAGGAGACGACTGATGAAAAGGAAATCTTTGTTTACACTTAGCTCGGTGGCATTATTCTCCCTTTTTTCAGTTTATATTTTGCTAAAAGTAACTCAAAAGTAACTCAAAGTAGTGTAACTCAGTTACATGTTTGCAACAGTAATACAAACATATTACATTTTTAAAGCTATAACTAGTAATATAGAATATATTACATGTTTTAAGTAACTTGTCCAACACTGGGCACGGACCACCATAACATGTCAAGATTACACAAAAATAATCAATCAGGAGAGATGCCTCTGTTTGTAGGCAAACCACCTGGACCAGCGTTTAAATTAAAATGACCCTGTAGTCGCAGAAAGAAAGTCAGTCTCTCCATCGTGTGCACCTCCTCCTCAAATAAGACAGTTTCTTGTTATTGCCTTCTTAGTTGCAATCAAAATAATTTTGAAAATGTATCTGTCTTATTTGAGGGAATTTAAGTTAAATTTTGATTTGGAAAAAATGCATTAACAAAAAAAACCTTTGTATTGACACTAACACAAAAACTCATCAAACTGTGCATATTTATCTAGTCAATATTTCCATCTGTTATTTTGGTAAGACTGTAATTGTGTCCTAATAGTTAAAAACCCTAACTATAAAGTGGTACCATAATACTCTTTTGAAATGAAAATAAAATCCAGTGGTTGCCAGAAATGGTGACCACTTTTCTTTTTAGATATAGTCAGTGCTGTAGTCTTTTTATTTTTTTATTTTTTGCAGAGGAAATCCATGTTGTGAAGTTTGTGCTGGCCTCTAAAACAAGAGAAAACACAAACACGTTGCTAATGACTGATGCATATCTTTTTCGTGGGTAACGGTAATCCTGCTGGCTTCCTGGTGGTTACGCGGCGTCTACCTGCGTATCACGTAGACCACGCCACTGGATAGAGAAAGAGGGACTTGGCTTTTTTTCCTTTTCAGTTCGCGGTTTGGCACGCCCTCTGCTAATTCGATGCCCCCCAGTCACCTCAGCTCGAGCGAAATCAGGCTTAAACACAAATGTTAATCAAGTATTTGGCAGGGGCAGCGGGGCTAATATGAGAAAGCAGAAGACACTCCAGAGGATGAAAAAGAAGCGCACGCTGGGGAATGGCCGTCAGGAGTGCCTGTTGCACACTGGAAAGTAGCTAAGAGGCGGAAGACAAGAAAGGGAGGCGCCAATTCTTTTGTTGAACATGGCTTGATGTCTGTAAATGTTACTAAGTTATGTTTCATGCATAGGGATTTTTGTTCGAGTTGGATTCTCACGAAGCATACCATTTCCAACCTGGTGTCTGTCGCGGTGTTGTACATTTTATATACTGCACAGCAAGTCATTGCTGGATCAAAACAAAGTATCAAAGGACAGCACAATATGAACTGGATACTGGATAAGAGGACCACTCTTCCATCTGGGGCACTGTGACCCATCATCAACTTACTTAAAAGCTTCAAGAATGCCATGGTCTCTTTGAATAACTCTGTACAAACTTGCCTTGCCTTTGTTTCTAGCATATTAGCAGATCCACCATCAACAGGTGTTTTTTTTTTTTTATATATATAATTTTGTCAAAGAGGCAACCTTTAATTCACTAATATGGTAAGCTTGAGATTGCCAACTTTCTCATTTTGAGAATCACATTCAGCCGCGCGATGGTTACGTAGAAGGTTAATAAATAAGATTATTAGGGAACAGAAGGTTGAGAAATACTTGATTACCTTTTTATTAAACGAAAATAAGTCCTTTTTCCCATGTTATACAATGTCTTTTACTTGGAAAAGCTTATATTATGTACCTCACTAACTAGGTACATTGCCCAATGCGCATGATGTGTCCTCTGCCAATGCTCACGGAACAACAGAGGTGATGGGGACACGAGAGCACGGGAACAAAAGTGAGAGCCCGTATTTCTAAAGGGAAAGGTCACAGCTCTTCATGTGTCAGCCAGAGAGTCATGAGCGGCCTTGCTGCAGCGCTGCCATTCACTTTTGTTTAATGTAGATGATGGAGATGAAAAAGGCAGCAGACAGGCCTTTGTGTTGATGTTTTACAGCCTTGCGTTTTCTCCCTCTTTTATGAAGCCTGTCTATGTGGCTTTAAATGGCCATGGTCAACAACTTTGTATAGGGCTGCTAAAATACATGCTTGTCCATGAAGTTAAATTATATTTTTTTCAGAAATTGCCATGGCAGGGAGTTAATTTGATTTTAAATGATCGAGTCAACAATGTCCATAAAGGTCCGACATTTCTTTTTGCATGTTTTCTCATATTGTACAGGCCGAGCTATTCATTATTTTTTTGTTATTATATAAATCACTTCATTTATAACGCTCATCTCTTTACTTGTCTTTCTTCAACACCATCATCTAGTCCTTGTTCCAGGCAGAAAGCTGATTCGTGACCATTTGCAGTCAGTTCAAGTGGGCTGTAGTGGCGCATGCATGTGTTGGTGCATGTGTGTGCTGTGCGTGAAGAGCCGTGACCAGACAAAGCCTGAATGAGCACACCTGAGTGACACTAATCTACATGGGTGTCAATGCCATGGTCTGACCTCATGCACAAACACGCCCAGCGTTGGGAGGAATGGTGATTTGTGCTGTGAATCCATCCCAAATAAAAAAATTTAAAAAAGGGGGACACAGGGCTCAAAACTGGGGTTAGTCCCGTGTGAACTGGGACGTCTGGTCACCCCATCTTAAACTATTATTCATAGTTTTGCCAGGGAGCAATCCACCGGAAGGTTAATGTACTGTCGAGATTAAAAGAGAGAGAGAATTCAGTCATAGCAATAACAAACATGAAAAGGTGACCAGAATAACCAACCTTAAACTATAAACTAGGTATATCTTTTTATAAGCTGTTATACAAGCTTCAATACATGAAAAAAAACACATTTGTCAGTTATGTAGGATTCTCTCCGTAGTACAAATGAAATCACAAACTTCTCCTCTAATACTAACGGTTAGCTTTGTGGATCATTGTATTTACAGAAGTAGCAGCTTGGTTACAGTACTACAGTGAGGCCAATAAGTATTTGATCCCCCTGTGATTTTGAAGTTCTCCCACTTAGAAATCATGGAGGGGTGTAACATTTTCATCGTTGGTGCAATTCCCCTGTGAGAGACAGAATCTAAAAAAAAAAAAATCCGGAAATCATACTGTATGATTTATTTAATATTTTTGTATATTACTGTGTCAAATAAGTATTTGATCCCTTGCTTAGCAGCCAGATTTCTGACCCTCAAAGACCTGTTATTCTGCTTTAAAATAGTCCAACTACACTCTGCTCATGATTCTAATTTAGTAGCACCTGTTTAGCTTTCATAAAGACACCAGAGACAAAATTGTAGACCTTCACAAAGCTGGGAAGGGCTACCGGGCAATTGCCAAGCAGCTTGGTGAAAAAAGAACAACTGTTGGAGCAATTGTCAGAAAATGGATGCTCAGCGACTGCCCCGAAACCTGACAGATCTAGAGAAGATCTGTATGGAGGAATGGGCCAAAATCCCTGCTGCAGTGTGTGCAAACCTGGTGAAGAACTACAGGAACCATTTGACCTCTGTAATTGTTAACAAAGGCTTCTGTACCAAATATTAAAATTGTTTGACTCAAGTGATTAAATACTTATTTGACTCAGTTAATAAATCATACAATATGATTTCCACCCAAAGTGAGTTTGAGGCTCACATGGTTCCTCACATGGTTCCTCACATGGTTCCTCTTCTGTTGTGTCAGGTGACCGACATCGCAGATGCCATGATCCTGAAGCAGCTGTTCCAAACACTGTTCAGGACTGGAGTGGTGGTGGTGGCAACGTCCAACAGAAAACCTCATGGTAGGTCAGCAGGAGGTGGTAAGTTTGTTCACATTTGGCAGATTCTACTAATAAAATGGTTTGACATAACCGAGTTCTTTAAAAAGTGGTGAGGTGAAGACAAAGTGCAAGTACGATTTATGTGGTTTAGGCCACTTCAATGGAAGTGAAGAGGGTGAGTGAGTGGGGCTACAATTTTCTGTTTTTAAGCATTTTTAATAAGGTTTTATGGAGGGATATTGATAAACATGTTAACTCTCTGAAGAATGGTCCACCGGGTGATGGCTTATCAGAGTTTGAAGCTTGGCAGATTATTTTTATAAGGCTTTTGAATTGGACAGCACAAGATGAAAGGGGGCGAAGAACGTGCAGAGGTAGCAAATTGTCAGAGTCAGGACTCAAACCCACAATACTAAGTCCACAACTGCCTTCATGGACACGGCAGACTCCACTGTCGACTGCACCAAAGGCAAGAAATTCTACTCAAAAGATGGAGGCCCAAATTCAAGCATAACATTTTATAGATTAAAGTATTCAAGATTCTCTCAATTGACAATATTTTCAAGTTTACCAAATATTTAGATCATATTTTCAAAATGTTCTGTAGTACAACATATGACACATCTTTAGTCATGTGTTTATGGAGCATGTCCATCCAAAGAGCTGGAGTGATCAAGGTCCAGGTAAATGTATCCAGTCTTATCTGATGTGTTTGGTAGTAATTTATCTTTCTCAGACAAAAGGCTGTGTCTGTGATATTTACTAGCTTTTAAGAACAAAGCTGTGAACTTAAGTACATGGCCTTCTCGTCGGTATTAATTACTTGGTTAATGGAACGGTGAAAGCCATAAGGGACAACTGCACATGAAAGGCTTATGTTTTACATCTTTATTGATGTGGAGATTTGTGAAGGAAGTAAATCCAGAGCTGCTTTTGTTTGTTATATGAGATTGAAGAAGGTTAATGGAATGAATGGAGTGAGTGGGGCCATTTGTTAACAGTAGCTTGCATATATTATACATTAATGGTTGCTCTTAATTGAACAATCACCTCAGCAGCCTTTGCCAGGGATATCCTATAGAAGCCCCCATTTAGTGTACTGTCTGCATTATTCCTGAGATGATTTACAAATAAACTAGAGATGTTTATTAGAATGCAGAAAATGTGCATTTTAAAATTGACTAAAGATGAATTGAAGATGAATTAACTGTATCCAGGGGTTAAAGTGGACTGTAGTCTGTAAGAGTCTAAAAGAATCAATGTAATATTTGCTCTATTTATAATATGGCACGTTTTAGCCAAAGGTGTTCTGTTTAGGTGTTCATTTTTAAAATCTTAGGACTAGTTTGAAAACTTTTTTATTGAATTGTAAAACTTTTAAATATTTCCTATAAGAGGCGGGGGCCTGGGAATCCTCCCCCAGGATATATGAAAGTACACAGATGTCATTTAGTGCAATCAGGTGTGTTTTAGATGTTCTGTTTTAATCATCCTTATTACATCCAACACAGTCTACATTATACGTGGAGAAGGTGAGTGCTTCAGTGGGTATAGAGGTGCCCGTGTCAGGTGCTCTTCAGGATCTAGAGCCAGGAGTCTATATTAGAAAAAAGAAAATTATCTGAGGCATTCTGAGGTTGCAAATAAAAGTCCTTTATTCGAACAAATTATAATTCGAATAAAGGACTTTTATTTGCAACCTCAGAGTGCCTCGGATCATTTTCTTTTTTCTAATACAGTCTACATTATGTTTACTTTTGTCTAAACCTTTAAAATAAACCATTGTTAATCCTCACACTTTCAAAGATGGCATTACTTTAGTATTTTGTTTCATATATTTTATTTACATTATTTATTATTAGCTTTTTTATTTATTCCCTGTGGGGCTTCAGTCCCTCAGTTGACTGTCAGCTCCGCCCTTGTTCCTGCTCCTGTCTGTGGGAGAGGACTCAGGCCTCAGACAGCCGTAATGCTACACCTTTTACCAGAAAACCTAACCTTCTGTTTTTATTGTTTGTATGTAAAGCTGGCACAGAGGAACACTGTGTAAAAACATGCCTACCTTGTGGCATAGTACCATGTGTGCGATCGCAACTGAATAAAAATATAAGGCAGATTGCTGTCAAAGAACACGCAGCTTCTTACCTCATCCCACGTTGCACAAAATGGGGCAACGTTGAAGTTTTCATGACTTTTTATCCCTCTAATCTCCACTCTGTAGACTCTGTAGAGTAGACTTCTGTCCAGGGCAGCTCCCACTGCATATACTGTAGTTCATTAAACTCCATTCTCTCTTCTGTTTCCATCTCTTTTTTTGGTGATGCTTAGAGTTTGTCACTATATTTTGTAAAATATAACACTTTTATAAAAAGTAGATCTAACTAATAAGCCTAACACTGATTTAATTTGCTGTCACATTAAAATGAATAACTGACTGATTTCTGCAGGTCACTTCACTTCACTGGGAGGTGCTTCATTATCTTTCTGTTAGTGGATCCCTTTTTGGGGAGACTTTTGAAAGTATGATGAATAATCAGTAGTGTATTTTTATAACAATGGGTTATTAATGCTTTGATACTAACAGTACAAATATCCATCACAGACCGTGTGCACGTCAGGTCCTGCAGTAAAATAAAGCTAAAACATCAACAACAACCACTTGTTTAGCATTTCGCAGCTGGACAGAGCTTAAGCCTCGCTGCCGTGGTGCCTTTGTCCCCTGTTTGTGTGTGAATCCCTATCTGTTTTATCTGTCTATCAGGGATGCTACTTCAGATGTAATTTGTTCCAGCCGAGCTAATTGAAACCTCTATTCACTGGGCCGCTGTGGACATTGTACGCGCTGAAAAGGGGACAGTTCTTTCTCTCGCCACCATTGTTTGGGAATGTAATGAATTTTATGTTGCCGCCGCTGCCGGTGCAGAAATCCATTTTTCTAGCTCTGGTCCCGGTGCTTTTGTGGTGCCTTCCCCACCCATTTATCAGCTCATCAATAGCCACTTTATGTGCCAATCTGCAACAGGGGAATGACATTATTAGGAGGCTAAACAGCAGCGCTAACACAAGCCCTTCTCTTCCTCTCGCAGATCTGTATAAAAACGGACTTCAGAGGGAGACGTTCTTGCCTTTCGTCGACGTGCTGAAGGTACTGATGAAGTCATGTCTCCTTGTTGATTTATTTGCTTGTTTACAAATATGTACAACACGACAGCCGAAAAGCCGTGTTAATGTAGAGCGCAGTATATAAGCATTCGGTTATGTCATGGGGCCCTTGCAACTTCAAATTCATTTCGGATAAATATATATCCCCATAAATTAGACAGTCAATTCCCCACCCTTCATCCTGACTATTGGACTAAAACAGGTCTTAACCAAGACTAAACCAGGAAGACTAAACCCAAGAAGACGTAGATGGCTTTCTACATATTTTATTTAACCAGGAAAGTCCCATTGAGATTACTAATCTCATATTCAAGGGAGTCCTGGCCAAGACAGCGGCACAAGTCAATACAATTTAGAATATTTCAGGACAGATTTCAAGCAACAATTTCATAAGACTATTTAAAAACATTTACAAACCATGGATTTAATTTCCAAACCTTTGAGCAATAGTTTGAACTGTTCTATTGGAACCAGTTCCTTTCATTTCCAGTCTTTTTGTAAATTGTTCCATGTTATGGAGGCAGAATACTGAAATGCCACCTTACCAGCTTCTGTGCGAACACTTGGTACAGACAGTAGCAGTGAATCATGACAAACATTATGTTACAAGAAAGTATACACAGCAAAAAGAAATGAGTAAAACCTTCTTAAAATTAGAATCTGGCTTGTTTGTGACTAATTTCAAGAATTTGGCCAGTGGGTTCAGTTTTTTACTCTTAAATTAGGAGAAGAACATCTAAGCACACTGAAAACTAGATAAAAATGATATTTATTTGCTTGAAATAAATTAAGAAAACACATCCACAACAATTTTAAGCGTAAAAAAACTCACCCCACTGGCAAATTTAACTTATTTCTAGATTTCCTTTAGCAGTGTACTAGATATTTTGATGAGACATTTGAGGGAAATTCACATCTGTAGTACAAATGTAGGACTTTTGGGCCCCCCCTGATGGTCTTGGGGCCCTAAGCAGCTGCATAGTCTGCTTATTACCCAGGGCCGGTCCTGATACCAGCTGATATGACCTCTATCAGAAAAACACAGACTGTAGATCATATTCTAGACGGCAACACCTTTTAGTCAGTTAAGAAAGCAGATTTTTAGTTTTGAATAGAAGTGTTGCGTAAAAAATGAATAAATAAATCCACAGAATTAATAAAAAGTCAATATTAATGAACGAAAAGCTGCATCATAATGTCTCCGGGCTCTGCTGGGTTTGCATTTCTCAACAAGTGATGGGATTAATTGGATATTTACAAGCATCAACATTCATATAGACGTCGGCTGTGCACAGAACTGCATGTGCCTTTCTCCCGTCTGTCTTTTTTGTAACTTGGGTGGTTTGATGTTTTTCCGCTCCTCGGATATGTCCATTGCAGTGTCACAAAGCCGTCTTTGATCATACCAGAGTACACTAAAAGACTCATACAAACTCGCAGAAAGGTAGGGATGCAGGAGAGGGAGAGCGCACAGGTAATGTGAATGGAGTGACTGACCCATGCTGCCGCTTGCATTTCAAAAGTAAAGGGCATGAAAAGGAAGAGCAGAAGAGGGAGGGAGGAGAGAGAGGGAGAGTCGTACAGCTGTTTGTCCAAAAAGATGTACTTTGTAATTTAAGAAGGTAGCACCGTTGTACTGGTGATCCTTTACGTGTTTTTGAGCAAACAAATGATTGATAATTGCATTTTGTAGAGTGGCGTTCTTCCATCTGTGGGGGTCTTAACATAGAAACTCAAGATTATTGTCATGATGTGAAACAAAAGCTGAAAGGAAAGACCCAAACGCAAGACTGCAACAAAAACGAGGATGTTTAATACATAACAATAAAATAATATAAACTCGGGAACCAGGGATGACAGGCGCCGGTCGACAACACTGGGTATAGAGCTTTGGAGTGTGATGTCACGTAATGGGGCGTGGCCAGCAGATTGTGTTGATGTGTATGTGGTTGAGGCGCCATCTTACCGGTCCAAACAACTAACTGCTAACTGTAAAACTAAGGACAGCTAGGTAAACAAATAACTTCAGGAGAGTCGGGGCCTGTCATGTAGACCAGTGTTTCCCAACCAGGGGTACGGGGACCCCTGGGGGTACGCGAGAGGTTAGCAGGGGGTACTTGGAATAATTTCAGATCAAAAATAAGATGAAACAAATTGTACACTGCAAAAAAAACATATCTTAGTGAGTTAAGTAATCTAGAAATGAGTTCAATTTTCCTGAAATAAATACATTTGTCCTTGTTTGAGAAACTAGTATCAAGATTCTTGTCCATGGGGCAAGATTTTTACACTAAAATTAAGAAAAACAGCCTCAACACACTCAAAATTAAACAAAAATAACTTGAAATAAGATTGTTATTGGTGTTTTGCCTAATTCAAGTGTAAAAATCTTGCCCCATTGGACAAGTATCTTGAAATTAGTTTCTCAAACCAAGGACAAATGTATTTATTTCAAGAAAATTTAACTCATTTCTAGATTACTTAACTTGCTAAGATGTGACTTTTTGCAGTGTATTTTTGATTATTATGGTCAAAGAAAAGAGATTTTAAAACATTTAACTGTAAAGGGTGAGATTTTGTGAGTAGTTAGCAGTCTTTAACCTGGTAAATTGGAGTTTTTGTCTTTTCTAACTATTACTACTTTCTAACTATTCACAAAACCATCGAAGCAGGGGGTACTTGGACTGTAAATGAAAGGCCCAAGGGGTACGTGAGACAAAAAAGGTTGGGAACCACTGATGTAGACGACCGCCATGTTAGAACGCACCATCAACGAGGGAATAATAATGAAAATGGGCTGTGTTTTCATTG
>OMNZ01052361.1:0-15672 GCA_900303255.1 Lesueurigobius sanzi
CCACCAGTTCCCTTTTGTAGAACTACAGTAAATAAAAAAACACTGAAATACAGAGGCCCTTCACTCTGGAACCAGTTAGCTCCTGCTAAGACTAAGACTATATCCACAATTGACTCTTTTAAAAGACAGTTAAAAACTATGTTAATATCTAAAACCATTTAAGTCCATATTGTGATCATTGTCTTGCCTGTTTATGCTTTGCCTGTTTTTAATGTGATTTTGGGGGAGGTGGTTCTATAACACCACATGGTCTTCTCACTTTCTCCTGCACAGTTGTTTTTCATTCAATCATAATATGTAAATGCATATTTTTTATACCTATCTATATATGTGCAAATAACATAAAATAAAATAAAATCTGTTGAGTAAAATGGGTCTCCCCAGAAGCTACAGCTTATACAACCTAAACAATATACAACATTTTACCCACATTACCAATAGCACCACCTATTTCAATTTAGTGCTAGCAAATCAGTCATTCATCAAATGTTATACATAATGACACTTGGAAATATTAAGAGTAAACTGCATTTAATATTGAGTGGACTTTTCGATCCCAGTGGTCAGGCAGGTCTATATGATGTGCCTATATCCTCACTGATTGAACATACTTGGAGATGTTTGAAGATTGAATCACTGACATTTAAGGGCCGGACCAAAATGATATAAATGTGAACGGTCAGCCATATGGGGTTATAAGTAGTCAAAGTTTTTGCTTAAAATGCTGTTTTTATATACTGTATATTAAGAAGCTGTGATATAGCGGTCGACCTCATTCCAGACCTTACTAATAATTGGTTTCTCTTTTATAAGCTAAATCAGTGCTTCTCAAACTGTGCTGCGTGTATCATTGGCGGTGTCTGCTACGGGGGATAGTCTGGGTCATCTGGACTTCATTCATTTTAACTAGAGATAATTTAATTTTCTGCTTTTGTAGAGCATTTAAATGAGGTGTTTTTCTGGTTTAGCAATGGTTACACCCAGTTTAGCCATAATTTAAACCAGTTTAGGGCTTTTAGGCCTGGTGGTACTCACATCAACTTCTTATGAAATGTTTGAATCCCTGTAAGACAATTAACCCAAATTCTTCATTATTCCCGACTTGCGCCTAACCTCCTATGCGGTGTTATTCATGACATCTCTTTAGGTGCTCATAAATGAGTTGCAATAGTTAGTAAAATTGTGTAAATGATGAAGTATTTACCAGTGTATTCAAAACTGCTCAAAATCACCCTGCTTAACATTTCACCCAATAAGAAAAAGAATACTGTAATAACTTGTTAAATCAGTTTGTGTAAAGAAGAGTTGTATTGTATTGTGATAAACTGTGTGGCTGCTATATTTGTTTTTGTGCAGTACAGCAATTAAATGACCTCCTTAGTTTACTGTCAGCGCTCGGGGGCAAAATGACTCAAAAGTTTGTAATGAAGATCTAAACACAGATGGTTGTGATTCAGATGTGCGCAGACCACAGAGTTGATAAAATATTAAGTACAGTAGTGTGTGGTGGAGAGATGTGACAGAATCACAGAGCGATGACTTCTGAGGGGAGATTTTAATGAATCATAAACCCTTGGAGTTGAATGTTAAAGGACACTGCGGGAGGTTACTCATTGGACTGCAGGCCGTAGCGCTGCAGATGGAGCAGGAGGTACAAGCGAGTGTGACCAGACCTGACGTTCTTTATTTCACACATGATTGGACAGATTGAGGAATTATCTCCAATACATTTATGTCTACATCGTTTTAGTGTGTGATGAATCTGATCTGTCTGTCTCTCTGTTTTGATTAGGCCAATGAAAACAGTCTGCTCAGTGCCCAGCTCAAAGGTTTCCCGCTCTTTCTTCACTCCAACTTGGGCCTAAAGGACTGCACCGTGAACCCCAAGTCCCCTCTCCTGTTCATCACTCGCTCGGGACAGCCTCTGCCAGGACCTCTTCCCGGGGATGATTGGACTGTGTTCCAGTCCAACCACTCCACGTACGAGCCAGTGCTGCTGGCCAAGACCCAGTCAGCTGACAGTGTGGCCTCCATCGGGCAGAACGCGGCCCTGCTCCCCTCTGTGGTGCAGGACCTGGGACTCCACGACGGCATCCAAAGGGTTTTGTTTGGCAACAACTTGGTGTTTTGGCTACACAAACTGGTGTTTGTGGACGCAGTGGCCTTTCTGACAGGGAAGAGACTATCGCTGTCCCTGGACCGCTACCTTCTGGTGGATATAGATGACATCTTTGTCGGGAAGGAGGGCACTCGCATGAAGGTGCCAGATGTCAAGGTGAGTTAAACATGAACTTCCCCTAGTCACTTTGACTTTTTGATTTTTTTTTTACCTTTTCTAAAATTTAAGGTCAGCCTCCCGCATATTGTCTGCTCCCCTCTGCCAGTCATCTAGAACCCCTTTTCCCCCTCTCCTTCCATTGAATGCACTTGTCCCAGTAGGCCGCTCAAAGCTGACAGGCCCCAGTGCTCGCACTGTCACAGAAGCTCCACAGCAATGAATATTTCAGGGGCCCAGAGACATACAAAGAATGTTGAAAAGCTCCTGCCCGCGTCCCCTCAGAGCAGAACAGACCCCTCGCATGTTGGAGACTGAGGCTGCAGTGAAGGTTTGTGGTGAAGGCTTCAAGGCCCGCTCCCTGGCAGCCCAACAGCAAGCTTTTAGAACCGAAACACAACCTGACAAGACGGAGCGAGTGTGGAGTGAGTGAGTGAGGAGGGAGAGGCTGGGGGTATGGAGATCAAATGAAACAAACACTCGAATCAGAGGAGAGCAATGTATCAAACAGAATCAAGTAGAGAGTCGGGCATCTGGGAGAAGATTTGTGTTTACTGAAGAAACTTGGTGAATGAAATATGTATGTGTTGATATCCACACACCAGAGTTCTTCATTAATGCACTCTTGAGAACTTTTTTTCACTCTGTATCGGCTGATTTCTTTTTCTATCACTCCCCCAGGCTTTGTTGGAGACCCAGAGGGAGCTGCGCACCCATGTCCCCAACTTCACATTCAATCTGGGCTTCTCAGGGAAGTTCTTCCATGCTGGTGAGATGTAGGGGTGGGCCGTATCGTATATCGATATCGGGGCTGGAGCTTAAAACGTGAAATGAATTGAAAGATGCATGTTGCTTGAGTAGATCAAATTTGCAAGGAAATTAGCATGGCACTAGAAGGAAAAAAAGGAAAACTTCCCAATAGGCGTAAAGCTGGGACTTTAAAATACTTTATCTGTTGTCAATTATATCATCAAATATATCGTTATCATGATACTGTACTGTATCATGATGTCGTTTTTAGGTCCTATCGCCCTGCCCTAGTGAGCTGTGTCTAGAATTGTCCGCCTTACGCTTCACTAACTCTTCAGTGATGGCTCAATGCACAGAGTTCTCATCCCATTCTTCGCACGGAAAATTGGTCTTGACTCATTTCCGCCTTTCTTCATCACCGGCCACATTTCAGCTTTGACACTGCTTTGTCACTGTCCACAGTTTTATCAGTAATTTCCTCTAAAGCACCAACTCTCCTCCAGAGCTGCACAATTAGGGGAATTGGTCTAATTATAATTTCTCCTCAAGTGTGTAAATTATGTTTTAAATCGGTATTCAGTTCATAATGTGCATTTTACACTTGTTTTTTTACATTTTTTCGAATACCTTAAATATGACTTGGGAAATTATGCTACGGTGCTAAGGATTTGGGGGAAAGTAAACTGCTAAACTAACACATTTCAGTCTGTAGTTTGTATACAGGGTTAGGCAACTTTATGGAGTTTTTTAATTAAAATAATAAACATGTGCATCCCTAATTGAAGTTGCAATAGTGATGTGAAGTTGCTGTGCCCGTCTCTGAAAGCTGTGCGTGTGTAATCCCAGGCTCTGATGAGGAGGACCTGGGAGACGACCTGCTGCTGTCCTTTGTGAAGGAGTTCTGGTGGTTTCCTCACATGTGGAGCCACATGCAGCCCCATCTCTTCCACAATCAGTCCGTTCTGGCCGAACAGATGCTGCTCAACAAGAAATTTGCCATGGTGAGTCACAGGGCCAGAGGTCGGAGTAGAGCCACCTACGCAATGCCTGTGTGAACGGCGCACAATCTGTGGCCAAATAAACAGTACAGATTAGTGATGAGCTATCGAGGAATAATGCAGTCTCACTAGTAATTGAACCACTTCCACCTTTTAAAATGCTCTTTATATTTTTCTAGATGGAGATTGTAGTTTATACATTAAGTATTAAGTATTTTTGTGCTCTTGCTTCCCACAAACTTAAACAACTTTTTCAGATTTGTTTAAAAAGTAATGTCTTTCTTGGTAAATCTAGAAGTGGTCTATTCTTAAGTAATTTTCGCAGTTTTACATACAAAAACCCTTTGTATCAAACAAAAACTGGCTATAAAATGGATACGAATGGATAGTTTACAGACTTTCCCTCTATTTTGTATCATTCGTTACTCTGTTGGGCTGAAAAGCTGTCGCAAGTGTGTTCTAAATCTCTTTATACAAATACAAATGGTTTAGCTTGAATCTACGGGCCTCTTGAACGCTGACGACATTTGCTGTTGTGTTCATAGGAGCATGGGATCCCGACAAACATGGGTTACGCCGTGGCCCCGCATCACTCCGGTGTGTACCCTGTGCACATGCAGCTGTACGACGCCTGGAAGAAGGTCTGGGGCATTAAAGTGACCAGCACCGAGGAGTACCCCCACCTGAAACCTGCGCGCTTCAGACGGGGCTTCATCCACAGCGGCATCAGTGTAAGACGGATACATTTGTTAAGTCTTTGGAATTTATTTCAAATGCTATGCTTTTAAAAAATCAATTGGCCAAATGAAATAAAGCCTTAGATTTTTGATTCATGAAGAGTCCTTTGATATCACTATAGAAGGATTATTGGTCTACGTCGTGCTGTGGGTTTGCACGAGCCCTTTCGATAAAAAACGACAAAAAGTGCAAGTTTTACAGAATCCATCAACTCTCATCCCTTTCAAGGCAAACAAGAACATGGTTGCAGGGTTTTCTGACATGTTTGGTATCTTTCCTGAGTGGTGAGGTCCCAGCGCTACTGGAGCACTGCTGAGGCCAGAGGGAAGAAGTGAGTGCGCAGTGAAATACAGCTACGGGAGCCGGGAGAAGTCGGGGAGGAGAGAGAGGGGGAGCGGGCAGAGCGTACAGACGTGAGCGAGGGAAACAAACCGCTGATAACGTCTCCCTGAACAAATCAACGCAGACACGAAAGTCCACAAAAGTTTAGTGGTTATAGGCAGTAATTTAAGCTCGGTTTCTCGCTGTTTGAGAGGAGACGAGGGCGGATCACACCTGTCTCCATAGCAACCACACGCTGCTCTGGGTCTTGTTACTCGTACAATGTGAGCACCTCCATCGTGGCTTTGGGCTCTAATCGTACGAGATTCAGTCGCAATAGTATGAGTTGATGACTTATTTGGTTCAAAATGTCTCTGAAATCACACAGTGTTTGGCCAGCTTTAGACGTATCCCATTCACTGAAGTTAATTTAGCAGCATAACTTTCTTTCTGATGATAAACTGGTGTAGTCCACTGAAAACATTGCTTGCTAACGTTGCAAATGCAAGATAACCAGGGATGGATTCAGCGGCTCTTTCTGCAGTCGGGTTGCGAGCGCATCCAGTTCTGTTGATAAACAAATAATCCCTCTATACCTAATCAAAATATCAATGATGGAAAACATATTCTACATCTTAAATTGCGCTTGTGCTTGGTTTTTTGAGACTTTGCTGTGAAAACAAGGCGAACTTGATCCAGTGACAATAAGCTCCCAGTGAAAGGTCATCCTCTTCCTGAACAATTTGAACAGGCCTTTCCTCAGTGATATCACTGTGCTAATGATATTGGCTTTGTAATATGAATCTGTTTTCATCCATTCATTATAGCACTGTGTCTTTTTCAATGCTCAAAAGCATCTTTTATCATGCTAATATTAACATCCAGCTGCACAAGTTATTTAAATAGCGATCATCATTAGTCTTGTATGTCCTGATGTATTTATTCATAGACACGTGTAGTACAATAGTACATTACAATAGCGCTGGAGATAAAGGCTTAAGTAAACTTGTCTTACATGACCAGAGATCTCCCAACACAATGCAGACTGACAGGGCTCACAGCAGAGCGGCTAGTGTCCTCAAACAACCAGTCGCTCAAATGTCAACAGAAAAAGCCGGACTTCAACTGGCCACGCGGCACCAGCGGCTACAGAATAATATTAGTTATAAGAGCAAAATGAAATGGATTTCCTTCAAAAGGCTTAAAGAAAAGGGGGGCAATCTTATCTGTTTCTTACCACAGTTGACCTTCAGCACTGATAGCAAACAACTGCAGCCCCAGTCCGCTCCCTTTGTTGCGTTGGCATTCAGGCCGCCTGTGTGGTCTCAGCGCTCCGGACCCGTCCTTGAGATAGCGCGGCCTGAATGGCCAGTCTCCAATGCTTACTGATGATTGATATTCAGTTCCCCAGACACTCCAAACTGTAAACGCATTTCCATGAATTTCCATATAGACTCAGAGTGAATAAAAGGTTTGCTTTTCCTAGATGAGCTGCATAATATGAACGTTATTGAAAGCAAACAATGTGTGGGGTAACTGCCTGGAGTACTGACAGCTCCGCTCCTCTCTCGGTGGAGGGCGGCTGTTTATTTGCTGGAATTCATTTGTCTGGGGCCTCTTTGTGTCTGCGTGTGATATTTTTTCCACCTTTTTCATTGCCCTCTCTGTTTGGTGATATCACAGGTGCTTCCCAGACAGACGTGCGGTCTTTTCACACACACCATTTTCTATAAAGACTACCCCGGCAGCCCCAACGAGCTCGACAAACTCATCAACGGAGGAGAGCTCTTTCAGACGGTTCTGCTCAACCCGGTGAGTCAACTTTACTTTGTCTGTAAATCAAAAAGTTGTTGGAGTTAAAAATGGACAATGGATTTTCACTTTTATTTGTCGTTCTTTGGTTTAAGTGCAGCGCTGCGAAGACTTGACTAACACTGAACGTTCACACATTTATGTTTTAGCTGTATGTTGGCAAAAAAATCACAAAAGTCACATGGAAGACTTCAGTGATTTTGCCATATGGACATTGTGTCATGTAATATTTAAGATACAATTAAGGGGGAAACGCAGATTTTGGTCCAGTTTTTTCCCTTAACATATTAACTTACCATTGGAAACAAATATTTGTTCTGATCTTCACAATACGGTGTTCAACTATTCCACAGATTCAATATTTCTCCATACAATTATATGGGAAACTGTGAATTTAAAGGCCATTCTCAATTTGTCTTGCATTGTTGCAACCAAATCTCCCATTTTGTAGCTCCTACACACTACAAACTTTCCTGTCTTGGATTTAACAATAAATGGAAGGTTTTTTCTGTTTAGTTTTTCAAATTTCTAGCTGGATTCATTGAGTTTTAAACCATAAAAAGTAGGTTTTTTTCCACTAGCAACTGGCTTATTAAAAAAAATCCCTCTGAACAATTCTCTTTGAAACTAGAATGTCAACAAAATAAAACCATAACTTTAAACCTGACTATCATTATTTTTGGTCATTGGAAATGTAGACAATTTTGGCATTTTTTTTGCCCATAAAATGCCTCATTTTAATCTTTTAAACTTCGAATGACAGAAAACTTGCCATTCTTTTCTCATATTAATGTGAGCAATATACAGCAAAACGTTTTAATTGATGATCTGAATTCTTCCCTATTCACCGGCAGCATTTCACCTTAAGAAAACCGTATAAACTATTAATATAGTTGTACTAATGACTCTTCTTTCTTCTTCTTCTCCTCTACTTTTACAGATAAGTATATTCATGACCCACTTGTCAAACTATGGGAACGACCGCCTCGGCCTGTACACCTTTAAAAGTCTGGTGATGTTTGTGAAAACGTGGACCAACTTGAAGATGCAGACTCTTCCACCGATTCAGCTGGCTCAGAAGTACTTCAGCCTGTTCCCCTCGGAAAGAGACCCCCTCTGGCAGGTTAGTGGGCAGGAAAGGCTTTCAGAGCTGTAAGCTGTGCACACTGTGGTTGTGTCCTTGAGCAAAACACTTCACCCTCTTGGCTCATTGGCACAGAATGGCAGCGTCTTCTCTTAATCACTGGTAGAGGCTGATTAATGGAGGAAAGTGCTTGGAGGAGGTTTGCAAGGCTGTGTATTGGCTTGTGATGTATTTCATTTTATTCATGTCGTGTCTGATTATAAATGGTGTTGAACTTCAGCACTCACTATTGTCTAATACTTTTATGAATTCTCATAGTGAATAAAAGTAACCTTTACCTATACCTGTTTTCTTTCCTAGTAGTGGAAAGAAATTAGTTTTGTCCCCCTTTAATAGATTGTAAACTCAAGACATTTGTGATATTATAATACTGTGCATCTAAATACAGTATTTTTGTCAACTCCATGAGTTTGCAGCCTGGTTTTCTAGCATTTCTGTGACAATGACCCTAAAAAATGACCCCGCAAGTTGTGAAAAATTGTGAAAATCAGGTATAGTGCCTTTTAAGTTAATGTATAACCATTCTCCGTGTGGACAATATCCTGTTTATTTAATAGATGCCGTTGGAAGAGGATGTTGCACTTTACCGATTGAACGTTCAAATATTTGACTTTGTTCCTCTACCTCTTAAAAAAGCTGCCGCAGCACTGTCCTGTTTATAGATGTTCGGTGTTGTTTACTGCCGGATAAACAAGGTATTGTTTATCTTTTGTGGCTACAGGATCCTTGTGAGGACAAAAGGCACAAGGACATCTGGTCCAAAGAGAAAACATGTGACCGCTTTCCCAAACTGCTCGTCATCGGGCCTCAGAAGACAGGTCAGACACAGTCCTTCTGCACCCCCTACAGGGCAAAACAATAAATCAAATTCTCTGTCACTTTGACTTCATTTGGTTATGCGTTTTCTGTAACGGTTTGTACCATATTTTCATCTTCCTGTCTGTGTCACTACAGGAACGACAGCGCTGTACCTGTTTCTTGGCATGCACCCGGATCTGACCAGTAACTACCCCAGTAAAGAAACGTTTGAGGAGATCCAGTTCTTCAATGGGCACAACTACCACAGAGGCATTGACTGGTATGAAACAAAATGCTGAAATTATCCAAACACATTACATTCAACTCCTGGAGCATCTGCTAAATTGCACATTAGGGTTGTTGTAAAAGGCATTATTCCAACACTTCACAAACACGCATCCCTCAGAGCAAGTGTGATTTCTGTATTGAGTTGGCTCATGTTTTACAGAGGGAAGATATTATTACAGAGTGGGTATATTTACTTCTCTTCTCATTGTATGCAGATTGCCAAGTAGCGTCACATTAGTAAACACCCACACAACAAGCCGCTGAACTCCTATTGAATTAAACGTCTCAAGTCTTGTATAACTCTTGGTAATTGTGCTGCTTCTCAGGTATATGGAGTACTTCCCGCTTCCTTCCAACACCAGCTCGGACTACTATTTCGAGAAGAGTGCCAACTACTTCGACTCTGAAGTGGCTGCGCAGAGAGCCGCGGCGCTGCTGCCCAAAGCAAAGATCGTCACCATCCTCATCAATCCGGCCGACCGAGCGTACTCCTGGTATCAGGTCCGTCTGAGTCACACAATAACCTGCTGCGCGTTCACTCCTCAGGTGTAAGATTTTACACCACCCACCACGAGTATTTCTGAGCTCGTCATTTACATGTATTTATGTCGCCTGCTGGTGAATGCCAACAAGTCAAGACTAACATTCACACTTTGTACTCCTGTATTTAGAGAAACTTTCAAGTTGTCTGCAATGACATGAAGTTATTTTTGTCTTTGCTGTTTACGTTCGCCAAGTGATCTGCTGTGATTATGAAAGATGGTTTTCCAGGCCTCTGAGGCATTTAGATTTATTCTGCTGTTATGTCTTGTGCTCCACAATGTCCGTATCTCCTCTTCACTGAAGCTGTACGAATGTGAAATAATACATTTGTCAGATTACAAGTTACTTTATTAGTTACATTCCGCAGCCGCCGACAACACCTCCACCGTCTCCACATACAAATGATAATGACCAATTTTGCAAATACTCACTTTTCTCACAAGTGCATTTTCACTGTAGCCTCAACATTTGTGTGGCGAGTTGCCCTCAGCTGAAAACCTGACTTGTCAGTCCCCCAGACGCAAGAACAAAACAAATAAATCTTTTTACTAACAGGGTTTCCGCGGGGCATTAAAAGTCATTAAATGAATTGTGTCAAAAAATAAGGCCTTAAATGTCATTAAAAAGCATTAAATAGAATTCAAACTGGCTTTAAATCAAAAGTTCTTGGAAAATAGTTACATTGTTCAACTAATTCTACAGCATAAGTTTGTCAAAAATACAAAAATTAGAGTCTAGCCTGGAGTTTTGGCAGAACTCTTATTGTATTTCTCGTCAAAAGTTGTATCAAATTTTCTATTGAATATGAAAATTAATATTAAATATGTTCTGGTTTGTGGCCTTTTTGTAGCATTTAAAAATGTAGTATTTGGGCATTAAAAAGCATTAAATTTGACTTGCCACTACCTGTATAAAGTCTGTACTCAGGAAAATTACAAAAATAGCAACTCACAGTGTCTTGGACAAGTAACTTTAATATAATTACTAGTTTGAAAAAAGTAACGCGTTAGATTACTCGTTACTGACAAAAGTGGTGATATTAGAGTAACTAGTAACTACGTAACTCGTTACTGGCATTATTATTGGTTCATTTTATCCAGTATTCGTGAAAGGTTTGTTTCTCTCTGCTGCAGCACCAAAGAGCACATGACGACCCAGTTGCACTGAAATACTCCTTTCATGAAGTCATCACTGCGAGCCACGATGCTCCCATTAGACTGAGGGTCCTGCAGAACCGCTGCCTGGTCCCGGGATGGTACGCTGTGCACATGGAGCGCTGGCTCAACTACTACCACTCCAGTCAGGTGCGTGCAACGTCAAATCATACTGATAATTAATTATGGAAGTCATTTGCTTCCATTCCCATTGTAAGGCTGATATGTGGTTTTGTTTGTCTCTGCAGCTGCTGGTCTTAGATGGACAGATGCTAAAAGCTGAACCAGCCTCTGTTATGGACAAAATCCAAAAGTTTCTAAGCCTGACCAATGTCATCAATTATCATAAAATTTTAGCGTATGTATCAACTTGAAGCCAATCATTGCAGGTGATTGTGAATGTCCTCATGAATATTAATATTGCTTCTAACATTTACAGGTTTGACCCCAAGAAAGGGTTCTGGTGTCAGCTGCTCGAAGGAGGGAAGACCAAGTGTTTGGGGAAGAGCAAAGGGCGGAGGTATCCTGATATGGGCCCTGAGGTAAGACTGGTTGTATAATTGTAAATATTTGTATTAAGTTGAAGTAAAATCATTTCTCATAGAGCTCTTTCCCCCTCTACAGTCCCAGGCATTCCTCAGGGAGTACTATCGAGATCACAACATTGAACTATCAAAGCTCCTGTACAGAATGGGCCAGCCGCTGCCAAGCTGGCTTCGAGAAGAGTTGGTCCACTCCAGGTAGCATCACAGCAGGGGAGATCTTACCTCTGCGCATTAAAACCACTATTTACCCCCATCGGGAAGACTGGGGAGCTGAAAATAAACTGCAAAGGATGTATCAAACTTAAGAGCAGAGGCTACGGTGCCCAACTGTTCTTCCATCTATGAGTGAGAGCGGGCTGCTTTTTGTAGCCATGAACCCTCTGAAATACCATTCAGCCTAGAAATAAGGAAGGATAAAGATCAAGGACGTGCTGGCCCTGGCCTCCACTGGGTCCGACGGAAGAATGGACATGGAGAAATCATCACACATCATGGAAACCATACAGTAGTTCAGCGCCTGCTTAAACCATGGATTATCCAAATGAGGGACAAGGATGAACACGGCCTCACCGTAACTAATAACTGGTTATGGTGTTTGGAGCACATAAGACTTGACGCTGACCGCATGGGTGACTGACAGAGAGACATTGCTCGAAAATGCCTTTGACAAATATTCGTAAGCAAGAACGGGGCAACTAGTTGTGCTTTAGCCCAACTTGGCCTTGGTACAATCTAGTTATCACATTTACAAGTGCCAGGACAGAATCTTCATTGTAATATGGACTCCTAGTATGAGGGTTCTTATTTTTTTATGCTTTTGTTATTTTTTTCCTGTGCCCTGAGATTGTTTTAACAATTATTTAATGCTGTCTGTAATGGAATATCGTAGAATGTACCAATTTAAAACATTGTAGCTCAGTTACAATTTACTTTAGGATTGTTTTTTTTTTTTATCATTTATTCAGCTGCTCTGGCCTCATCTTAAGTCAGTTTCATGACCATTGCATTGGCCAAAGCAGGAACAGTTGGATAGACAACGTAAGCACAATAGGTAAGGAAGTCAGACGTCTATAATGTTAAATACAGGTGTACTGGAAAGCACAGAACACTATTCAACCATCTGTGAAGAATATTATAAGCTAGCTACTGTATCATTTCTGCACTCTGGTCCGAAAAACATTCACATATTGTACAAAACATTCAAAATTTCACCTTTTTGTTCAAGTCATGTTTTTTATTTTATTATTTTTTGAGTGTTTGGGAGGGCGATTTAAAAAGTTGCCATAAAGACCAACTGTAGACTTGGTTGGGGCGTATCCAGGACATTGGGGTTGTCATTGAAGCCACTACCACTGCAAAGTAGATGTCAAAATTAGACTATGAAAGCTGCTCTTTATTGCAATAGTTTTGTACAATGTCGGGGCAAAAATGCACATGTTGGTCCTTTGATTTCCTGACTTTGTAATGTACATAAAAGCAACTCTTGGTAGACCTAAATTATTGAATGTCTTTTGGGTTTACTGTGTCATCGGCCCGTTCCCGTGGTGTGAAATGTCCGTGCTGTACAAGGGGAAAGCTTGGGAGCGTTGTACAGGGGGGGCTGTTTCATAAAGATTGTTTTTATGTCTTCTCACTGCCAACTACTGTACAGACTGAGGTACTGAGTCTTTCCATTTAAAGTATTAAGTGATAACTCATAACGGCATCGATGGTACTAATCTCCTGGACTGTATGGTAAAGATTTGTAATTGTTGTCAATAATTTTTACAGTGTAACTAATATTGTTGGTGCTTTTTAATTTGCAAATAAAACACCACTGTATTTTTCAGTACATTCATTTCTGTCTATAATTATTCAAGTTGAAAGCATGCACAATATCATCAATAAGATTGGTTTGCACCCAGTCCATCGATCCACTAGTTGGCAGCAGCTAATCTGGCATCATTTCCTCGTCTTGTTGTGAGTGTGCTGTGATGTCCAAGGAGCTCATTGCGCAGCTTGGCCTTTCTTCCATGATTGTTTACCACCACAGTTTATGGAAGTGAATTACTGATTATAGCTTTGAGAAGTTTGTAAAGTGTAAAGCAAATATAGTTCAATTCAATAAGCTTTTTTCCCTAGTCTTTTCCCTGAGGCAGAACTGAACATTGTAGTTCAAATTTAGTTTTAGTTTGCTCCCGGTGGTATTTGGTAAGCCAAGTAAATTATGTTATATTATTTCGTGTGAAAAGTTATAGGGTGACCAGATTTACCAAATTATAAAATTTGACACAAATTTGAAATCTTTAAAGTATTTTTTTTATTTCCTGTGTTTGTTACTTTTTCCAGCTGTGGAATGAAATGGTTGTATCCTCCAGTAAATTGTAATAGTAGATAAATATGAAAGCTTTTTTCACTCAAGAGCAGCCAAGTTTTTTGTTTTTGTTAGTGTTATTACTACAAAATGTACAAACAATGAAAGAAAAAAAATCAGGTATAGGACCTTTAATGTCTAATGTTAATGACGCAACAATCAATGGAGATTTTTAATTGGTCTATACTTAGTAATTGTGTAGGCTACATGGTCTAAAGACATTGATTTTCAAGCAAAATGTGTTGCTCTGGGATCAAAATTGGACGAAAACTGGAACAGCAGGGACAGATCTGGTGTGAAACTGGGACTAAACCATGATCTTGGACAAAGTCACAGGGACGTGGGACAGGCCTTAAAACTGGGACTGTCCCGGGTAAACTGGGACATCTAGTCACCCTACACCAGGGGCTTGCCCTACACTGGCACTGTAAACTTCGTTCATTTCTTTCTCTATCAACAAGTGACAGAATCATAAATTGACCAATCAGAGCGCAGGCTATTCTAAAAAAAACAAATAAAAAGGGACTTTTCCTGCACCTTACCCTAGAATCATTCTTCCTCTTCCTCGCTGTGATTTAAGCGCAGAAACGAGTAGGTTATATTTTATTCAGTGATTAAAGCACGACACAAAGAAATGGAACACGTCCATGAAGATGCGCCTCTGGCCCCTGACAGCCGCGCGGGCAGTGAACAAGTCCTGGTGGAGCCCGCTGGACCCGCTGGACCCGCTGGACCCACAGGGTGAGCGCATCAACGACTATAAACTTTAAATATTTCAATTCAGCTCCTGTTTAGGGCTAATGTGGCTTTTTATTCCTAAAATGTATAAATGTATCTCACTGAAATACTAGGTTCCTGTTGATTTCCTGGTGTACTGTCTTAGATTCAATATTTGGTACGCTAATTAATATATATATTCAAACATAGTCTTAACCTCTTATACCCCACAGGACCCAAATTGGACACACAAGGCGCAGTGGGCCCAAAATAGTTGACAAAAGCGCCATCAAAAACCAAAAATTTGACGATTCAATTGTGATTTGAAAACATAAAAACTTAAAGAACTGAAGAAACGTGAAGTCAACAATATTGATCATGATTTTTTTTTGTTTTTCATAATTTTTGTCATCTTTTTTTTGTCATTTTTCATCATTCTTTTGTATTTTTCGTAATTTTTTGATAATTTTCCTCACTTTTTTTCATGATTTTTCATAATTTTTCTCAATTTTTTTCTCGTCTTTCCTTTGGGTTTCTTTTGCAATTTTTCTCATCATTTTTTTTTGCATAATTTTTGTCATCTTTTTTCATTTTTTTTTGATAATTTTCCTCACATTTTTATTGTTTTTTTTTTTTTTTTTGATTTTTCACACTTTTTGTAAAAAGTTTTTCACAATTTTTCATTATTCTTTTGTATCCCAAATTTGGCACGCTGGGGTTTAAGGGGTTAAACATAATATCCCCGATTGTATTGGATGCAGTTAAGTAAAAGAGGCCTTATTATATGATTGTCATAACACTGTGGTTTCTTTACAGCAGGGGTAGGGAAGCCAGATGTAAATGGTCACATTTATATAGCGCTTTTCTACCTGCTTTAGGCACTCAAAGCGCTTTACATCAAGGAACCACTCACCCATTCACACTCTCATTCATACACCAGTGTACGCAGACACTGGAGGCAAGGTGGGTGAAGTGTCTTGCCCAAGGACACAACAACGGTGTGCGCCTGCGGGGATCGAACCGCTAACCCTCCGATTACAAGACGACCCGCTCTACTACTTGCGCCACCATCACCCAGATGTGGCTCTTTTGATGTGGCTCTCAGATAAATCTTAGCTGGCATTTCTTAACACAATGAGTAATAGGGGTTACATTTCATGATAAAAACAACAAAAAAAACAGTGTGGGCTTGTTTCGGGTTCCCCTGACGACGACCATGTTGTGTGTAACAATCCA
>OMNZ01052368.1:0-15376 GCA_900303255.1 Lesueurigobius sanzi
GAAACCTACGCAGACAAGGGGAGAACATGCAAACTCCACACAGAAAGGCCCCGTCCTGGCCCAGGGAATGAACCTGGGACCTTATAGCTGCGAAGCACGAGTGCTGTGTCGCCCAGTCAAAATCAAGTGTGCAGGGTACGTGCTGGTGGTAGAGCTTTTTTTGGAAGTCAACAGTTTGATGGAGGCTAGAACTAGGGATGCACCGATACCACTTTTTCTCAACCCGATACGAGTATGAGTACTTTGATTTGAGTACTTGCCGATACCGAGTACTGATACGAGTACAAGGCATTTTCTTCAAACATACATCTTGTTGTAGCTGGGTTAAAGTGGTTAGTTCTCATTTCCATTTATCAATTATAATATTACTTTTAAGAGAAGTTTGATCAGAATTATACAGTTTATGTAAAGTTATTTTATTGAATATAATATTTGTAATAAGCATGTGTAATGATGTGTTTTGGGTCTCACAATTTTCATTTAAGATGAAAATTATACACACTCTACACACTGTTCATATCCAAAAGTTAAATAGCCTGTGTTGTATTTGTATATAACAGTATGTAGATGGTTACTTATTATTTTAACTAGACTGGCCTCATTTATCCTCCCTACAGCTGGTGGTTGATTATTTTTTATCATGTGCTAGCTTGCTTGTTAGCATAATATTGGATATTTTAGCTGCACGTCAATTGGTATCGGCCCCTTAGTATCGGAGCCTCATTAATGAGTACGAGTACGAGTACACGGAGGTGGTATTGGCCCGATACCTGATACTGGTATCGGTGCATCCCTAGCTGGAACAAAGGAAAGTTTATTGGTCCTGCAGATATAGTCTTCCATCGGACTGAGACTTATGTTCTACCTCAAATATTTAGAAACAAAATTTTGTGCATACACAAATCTGGGAATCTGTACAGATTTACATGTATAAAATATTCAAATGGAATTATATAAATGTGAAATGTATAGGGCAGGGCATTTATAGAGGATGGTGTTGAATGCAGAGCTGAAGTCCACGAAGAGGATCCTGGCATAGGTTCCCGGGGAGTCCAGATACTGCAGGGTGAAGTGAAGGGCCATGTTGACTGCGTCGTTCACAGACCTGTTGGCTCTGTAGGCTGGGGACGTTGGAGAGGTCTGAGAAGCTTGCGGGGCTGGAGGGCGGTCAAAACGGCAGTAGTGCGCATTATTATTATTATTATTATCTTTCAATTTATCAAATTTGTAGCTAAAGACATATACATATTTTTCAATTTCAAGTTTTCCCACCCACAGATTTTCTGCATTTTTAGCGTTCCGTTCTACCATGAGTTTCTGTAACGCAATGAGAACCAGTCCCTGACCCGTGTAACAGTCACAAACAACATGGCTGCAGCAGCGTGTAGCAGAGGACTCCTTCCAAAGAAAGGCTCAACTAATTCAATTGGAACTGGTTAGACTCAGATCAGATGAACAGCAGATGAAGCATACAATTATTATTATTTTTGCACTTTTGAACAATATAGAATTTGATTTAATATTTATTAATGCATTAAAAAAATTCTTCAAATCCAACATTTTGTTTTAGGACAAATCCCACAGCCCTAGAAATGTACAATATACAGTATACAAAAGATGGAACACATCAGAGCTGTTGTAACAAGAACATTTCCCCATTGTCAGATTAATAAAGTTAAATCTTAAATAAACACCAAGCGTCCAAAATTAGTATCTAAAGATTTTTTTCTCTATTTGTTTTCAATAAAATCCATCCGTTTTCTTCCGCTTTGGCCCTGTATAAGGCGGTCCTGTTTTCCCCTGATACTAGTAGTACATTTTGATACATTTCTTAGATACCACACTGGTTTAACGGTCCCATCGGTTCAACATTACACCAACAGTTCCACAGCTCAATCCCTGCACAGTCCTAGTCTGTAAATCTTGTGTTTTATGACCACATTTTGCGATGGCCTGCACATGCATCTCAATCTTCAGCTGAAACCTCACGATAAGCTGTTTCTCCCCGAACCGCTAATGTGTATAAATCTATCAAGCGCTCTCCTTTTCCACGTCCCGTCCACTTTTCCTCTTGTCTTGTCGATACGGTTAGTGCTGCCTCAGTTTCTTGAGCGCTGATGCCAGACTTTCCCGAATCCTTGAACGCAACTCAGCGCAATTTGTTAAACCAGCTGCAATTCCTGTAGTGTCTTACCGTGTTTTTCGTTGGAAGGTTAAGAGGCCAGTGTGGCGCAAAGTTAGAACTTTTACAAACTTTTCTAATCAAAGTTGAAGTGGTTTATTGGTATTATTATTGGCAGAGGACCATGGTCTTAAATGATGGTTCAACTGGCCTTCAATCTTCACAATGTCTTAAATGTCTTTTTACTGCATGAGATCATCAAAAATACAAAACTTATCTTGAAAAAATTGCATATAATTTTAGCCAAAATTTTGTCACACTATTTGTTGATTTGCTGTATTTTATTAATCTGAAGCAGAAAAGTCATTATTGCCATTGTCAATTAAAGGACTAGGAATTTTCTTTTATTCTCGTGCAACATGGAACGTAAACTTTCAACACAGTATGAGATATTTGTTTTTTCAGAAAATTGTGTCAAAACGAGACTTAAAAATAAAAAATCAGTCCCAAAAGTCCAAGCTAAAATGTAACTAAATTAGGAAATTCCTAAATAAACTGAACGTTTTTTAAACCCCTTAAGCTCAGATACAGCTACTGACGTGCACGTGTTTCATGCAGCAAAATATTCCAAAGTTGCATTTTTGTGCAGCAAGTTTCCGCCTTTATAAACCATCGATTATATATATATCTATTGGCATTGCAGGGTCCCCTAATACTGTATTTTCTGAACTATAAATCACACTTTTTCTCATAGTTTGGCAAGTCCTTCGACTTGTACTCAGGTGCAACTTATATATTAAAATATATAATTTCACATATATTCGTTATTTTCACACTGATTCTGTTCTTTTATGCTACAGTTATTTGAATAACTGTTAATATGTTACGTTTTGTGTAGCTGAATAACCATCAATGTGTTACGTGAGCATACCAGACACCTATTCAGCCTGTTGTTCTCTGTTCTATTGTTATTATTATAACTTGCCTTTCAAGATGTCTGTTCTTGTTCTCGGATTTTGTAAATTAAATTTCCCCCCAAAAATGCGACTTCTAGTCAGTTTTTTATTTTTTATTTATGGTTTATTGGGACAAGTTAATGAACACACATGAGAACCATGCACACACCGGAGTGTAGCCTTGGGCTAATTTGCATCTGTTGTCCCACACTCGTACACACAAACACATTCATCCTGATCTATTGTACATGTTTTTAGTGGTAGGGGAAACCGGAGCACCCAGAGGAAACCTACGCAGACACGAGGAGAACATGCTCCACACAGAAAGGTGGAAATTAGATTTTTCCATTTCACTGTCAACCGGTATATTTTTTCTCTGTTTTACTCCAACAGTAAGCCCCAAGGTCCGACCTTTTATTCTCTACATTAGATTAGCCATGTACGCCTTCCAGATGCTGAGAAAAACCTCAATAAATACATATTAGCATTTTCGAGAAAAAAGGCCCAAGACAAGAAGGTTAAAACTGTTTTTGTTTGCAAAAAATTAAAGATCAATCAATCAATCAATCAATTTATTTTTGTAACGCCCAATATCTTAACAGAAGTCATCTCAAAGGTCGGTCTGGACAAAAACAAATCAATATCAGACTCAAGAATGATCAAAAATAAGTTGCACACGAATGAAATGTCACACACGAATGAAATGTCTCGACCAGATGTAAATGTCCCGTGAATAAGTAAATCACTTAGAGTAACAAGCTTAGAGTATCCCCCATCCTTAGACCTTCCTCTGCGGCGAGGAAAAACCCCAAAAAACCAAGAACCACATGGTAAAAAAATTGAGGAAACCTCGGAGAAAACCAATTTAAAGATAAATCTCAGTCTGATGGAAGACCTCAGTGATGGGGGCTTCTGGCAATATACTGTAGATGCATCACCACAATTCAGAGTTTCCCACAAATTTGAAAGAGATTATGGTGGTATAGGTGATAATAATTTAACCTAATATAATAGAGACAGTGTGAAAGGGAAATTGAAGTCTTGTATGGTAATCTTAGAAACCAAAAATAAAAATGAGGGAATAGAAAGAGAAAAAGAGAAATCAGAATAGGTATTTTGGAGTAAAAATGTCCCTTTGTACTGATATTTCATCTTATCAATTACATTTGTAACAGTACAGTAAATGTTATATGTTCATGTTCAGACAAGAAGCACACAGTCATTTCCTATCCAAATGTCTTTCTTAGCTCTCTGTTATTAATGGGAAACACTGCCTAATTGCAATAACAATACTTTGGCAATATATTGTGCACGCCCTAGAATGAAGGCATTAAAACCCATTCATTTTGTCTTGCTGCTACCTTTTGTACAGACTGATTTAGATCAAAATGGTGATGACCAGACTCCAAACCTGCAGCTCCTGATGTTTCTGGTCTACAGTGTTCTAGGACCCTAAAGGTTTTGCTTAGTAAAACTTGCATGCTCACGCTCTTCAGTGTTCTGCTTGATCCGTATATTCCACCCGAGCTGTTTTACATCACCATTCTCCAATCTCACGTCATAACATCGACTGGTATTTAAAACAGGGCAGGTTTATTAATACCATGAAAGTGCCGGCTCCTCTCCTGGCATCAACAGTTTACGATCTTCCTCTGATATATTGCCAACGTGGGGCATTTTATTAGCCACTCAATTACCTACAATAAGATGTGCCAGCCGGTGTGTAAACAACGTGAACGGACAGATTCCTTTGCAGCAGCGTGAGCTTGAATCTGCAAAAGAACCAATAGCATGTTATACTTGACCTTGTTTCTCACGTAAATGGTGTAGTTGCATGTCATAGGTTTCCAATTAGTAGGTCGGGACTGAAAAGTGAGTTAAGTGAATATCTTGATGTTTTGGGGGATGTTTTTGATGGCGATGATCAAACGATATTTTTGCGAACCATCAAAAATATGTAAGAATGTGCTGTAAATGTTCATTTTAGATCGTTGTGCCTTCAAAAAGACGTCTAGAACAGGGATTCCCAAACCTTTCAGACTGGGACCCCTAAAATTACAATGTGAACAATCCCGGACCCCCTCTGCAAAAAAAAAGGTTTATAATGATGGTAATCAAGCAAAAAAACTTTCTATAACAAAAAACAATCTATATTTTCTTTTTTATATCTTGAAATCATCTTGAGACTCCCAGCTCAGTGCTCTCGAGTCCCAATTTACGAACCACTGTGCTGGAGTATCAACAGTGGCGCAGGTGGTAGAGTGGGTCGCCTCGCGATCAGAAGGTCAGGGGTTTGAATCCTGGCTCCCTCAGGTGCACAGTGCTGTTGTGTCCTTGGGCAAGACACTTCACCCCCTTAGGTGTCTGTGTACATTGGTGTGTGAATGAGAGAGTGAATGGGTGAGTGGTCCCTTACAGTAAAGTGCTTTGAGCCTAATGTAGGTGGAAAAGTTGAAACCATCAACCAGCAAGACTGAAGTGTTTTTGGGTTATCTGTTTTAATATGTGGCTTCTACGTACAGCTTACTTTGCATTTTGACATTCACAAATATATGCTTTTTTCAATTAAGAATATTATAGAGCCAGTGTCTTGAAATCATCTTGGGACCCCCACTCAGTGCCTCGCGACCCCCGCTTTGGGAACCAATGGTCTAGAATAAACTTATTAGAAGGTATAAACTTATTCTACCTTCTTTGAGACATTGCACATCAGGCATATTTATTTTTAGATTTTTAGCAGCAGTTTTTGCAGTTTATCTTGACTTTGAAGAAGTACTCGATATTGTGAATTTGAATATCTCCCAAACAACAATTTTGATATTATCTTGTAGATGATATATTGCCCGCCTCTTTTAATATATTGTATCGCAACATTAGCAGATGCAATATCTGTATCACAAGAAGCCACAATATTTCGCAAAGTCTTACAATCTCTGCCTAAAATAATGCAAGCGTTCAGTTTAAGTTATAATTTTGCACGATTTACCAAAATAGTGTAATCGAGGCGATTATAGCCTCGACCATGATCTGCAGCGCCGCAGACGTTGGGCAACATATCTCCGTGAGTAAATGTCGTAGAGACTTGCGGTTTAGAGCATTGGGAAGAGGAGGGTTGGGGCTTCAAAATGAGCTAAAATTGCTAACTTTGCACTTTGACAGCGCACCACGATGATGTCATCATCAGCGTTGTGCAGGCCATGGTGCAGGCGAGCAGGGGGCAGGTGTGATGCTCAATCCCAAATTAAATATACTTGACATTGCACTTTTATAATTGTCCAAACAATATCTATATCTTTTGTTTAAAAAAAATAAAATAAAAAATACTATCAATCAAATAATCGTTTGTATAATTGCGATTTCAATTATGACAAAAATAATCGTGATTACTATATTTTCCTATTCTTGAGCATCCCTAGTTTTAGTCCTGATTTAGTGTTTTTTAAGTCTTATTTTGACACAATCCCCAGTTCCCAACTCAGTCCTCACTCTGGGAACTGGGAGGAGGAATCGATCCTGTGAACGACGGCTGTAGGGAAGACTATGGGGACTGGATTTACCGTTCCTTTTAACGGGGAAAGAACATTGATTGACACAAATTATGGACAGGTGCAGGAGGTTTTAGCCTGGGGTACACATTTGTTGCGACGGGTTCGAATAGCTAACAGCATTTCTGTGATTATGACAAAACACACTAAACCAGGACCAAAACTAGGCTAAAAGTAAATTGAAAAAGGGAAAGCATGACTTCTGCATTTTATTTTATTTTTTAAGTAAGGAAATGTATTTGTTTTAGGCTGTGTTCCAAGAAATGCACATTTCTGTTAGATGGAAGACCTCAGCGATTTTGCGACATGTTGTGGTTTCCTGCGTCACTCTGTAGTGTCTGCGACTTTCCGTTCTCCAAAGCAGCCGGTCCTCTATACGTGCCCTTCATCAACGCATCGCCTCCTCTTTAGGTCTAAACATGACGTGTTGTAATTTATTCACGACCTCCGCGGCTGCTCCTCTCTCCTCTTTACCCTTCAGTCTCTGTCCCTAGTGACTCCCCCCTCCTTCCCCCATAGCAGGTGCTCTCTTGTTTTTATTTTTTTATATTTTACTGAGCTGGATGAATCTAATTTTACCCAGCATGCACCTGCACAGCACCATTACGGCCTTGAAAAATGTAGCGCGCGGCTCGCGCTTATCCTCAGGGCAGTTTAAAAGTTTAATTCCGTCGTATTTCAAGCTGCTCAGGTTTTATTCATCTGAATTTTAACGAAGTCAATTTGTCTAAAGACGGTAACATGTCGCTGTTAGCGCTTTGTGTTGAACTGTGAATATGGACTTTTTAAAATGCAAACTAATTGAGGATCATGCAGTGGTTGCAGCCTCATTTGGTTATCTTGTAGTTGGTCTAGAATCTGTTGCTGACTTTTTAGCTTTGGACCATCTTCTAAAGGTTTTCTGTTTCATTTGTAGCAGGTGCCAATACAATAGTGATGTGACGTTCATGAACCAGTCGAATCTTTTGAACGGCTCTTCACTGTGAACGATGAGAGCCGAGTCTTTGTAGGGAGCCGTTCATTTCTTATTTATTCATTTAAATTCTTGAGGGGATTTAAGCGTCTTTGAGGAGGCGTGGGGGAAGAGGCGGGTGTTGGAGTCCGACCCCTGCTCCACACATCCTGCTCCACACATCGAGCCAGCTGCGTTTTCACTGATGTGTATTTGAATGCCACACAGGCGTAGCGCGTTACACACACTCCAAAAGATAGGATTGATGCAATTTATCGCATGTTACAGAATAAGCAGGATGTGTGTTCGTGGCTTCATTAGTGATACCAAACAAGCCACGGAGAGAAGACTGAGTGGTAGAGGAGTGTGGGACGGGACAGCGATGAGATTCAGACGTAGGGAGAGGAGGAGCTGGAGGCATCGGAGCCAGGAGCCAGCGGCGAGAGAAAACCAAGTACGATTTGGATGCACTTTCCCGAAAAAAACAATTATTTTTTATTTTAAGACAATGTTTAAAGTCCCACCAATTAAAAATCCTTAAAATTTAATGTATCATTCAACATTCAACATTCAACATTGGTCTTTCAAAATATTGCAAAAAAACATAAAGGCTCTTTTAGGTGAACGGCTCCCGAATGAACGGCTCCCTTCAAAGAGCCATAAGTCCCATCACGACAATACAACTCTACGGGAGAGAAACAGTTTTTAAAAGAAATTATCAGAAAGAAGATGACAAATGTTTTCCCTGATCATTATTTGATAGTGATTGGATTCACAAACCTGCCATATTATTAGTCCGATTAGGTTCATAAGGTTTTCTAGTAACGATGCTAGTTTCTTTTCTTATAGTGTATTTTATTTTACCTTTACAGTTTCGGCTGCTTGAACTGCTGCCTTCCTCAGAAGTGTCACGTGATGTTACGGTGATGTGTCTGTCTGATTTATACAGTTTTTGGCACTGTCTTCCTGCCTGTAGTGGCAGGACGACAGCGCCATCTGCAGTCCGACTTCTTCAGAACTGTGTCCCAGGTGTGGGAAAGTTGGTACGCCCCCTCATCCCGGTTCACAGTCTGGGGCGCGCGCTTCCGCATCTCAATGGCTTCATTCTCGTTGGATCAGGGAAGGTAAAATAAAATACAGAGGTCTGACTATAAGAAAATAAACTAGCATTGCCATATTATTCTTATGGCTGAAAGTCCAACATCATGCACATGTTTCTGAATAATATCACCACTTTTTATGAGAAAATAATGCAACGTTCGTTCATGCTGACAGACCGTTTTTGTTTCATGTGAATTGGCCCAGGAATTACAGAGACATTGAAACTAAGACTAGCATTTTGACTGTTGCCATAGTTGCCAGCACAGATTTGCCAGCTGCCCTCCACCTCAGTGTTAACCTGTAGGCTCTTCAGAACGCTGTGATGTCACGTGAACGTAGCCCATTGCCGTGTAGCCGTAGTAGTAGCAACAGCTCTGGTAGTTGGTATTTGACCCCGTCTCCTCCTATATTTCCAGCCTTAGTAGTAGTAGTTGTTGTCGCAGCAGTCTGAATTGACGCGTGTCCTCATAATCCCGACTTTGCCTTTGTAAATGTCTGGTCGTTGTTTCGCCGTTGGTTTGGCGTCAAAAGGAATCACTCAGAGTCGACGGTTGAGGCCCGGAGCGAGTCTGGATCCGCCGCGCATTATGATCCACGCCGGTCCCCACAGAACGCCGCCACTACAGCCTTCGGTGTCGATACGAGAATCACACACAACGGCCATGATTGCAATTGATGAGCTGTCTGCTTATAGCTGCGCTTGATGTCTGGGTTGGTGTTATGTAAGGGCCGCAAGATGTCAGGAAGAATAGGTTTGTGTTCACGTGACATCGCAACGTTCTAAAGAGCCTATGGTTTAAAATGGAGGTGGAGGGCGGCTGAGAATTGCATGCTGGGAACTATGATAACTGTCAAAATTCAGTTTTCTAGTCTTTGCTTATTGCCACTTTCTCTGTAATTCCTGGGCCAATACACATGGAACAAAAACTCAACTCAACTTTATTGTCTCCGAGTGTTTGGTTTGCATGTGGTGGTACAAACAGTGATGAGCAATGCAATAATGAATAAGGCTACAGTGGAACACAGAATAAAGAAGGCTCAGTCAACATCGTTTGATTTAAACTACTTCCAATAGATATGAAGTCTAAAAAAGAACAGTCCATTCAAGTTCAATCTGTCTCTGTCAGCACATATGAACTAAAGTCTAATTATTTTCTCATAAAGGTGTCCAAAAGTGGAGACTATAACATTCAAAAACATAAACATGTGGCCAGAAGAATGGACTTTCAGCCATAAGAAGAATAATATAGCAGGTTTGTGAATCCAATCACTATCAAAAAATGATCAGGGAGAAACAATTTTCGTTTTGGAGATGAGGTTAAGGTAATGTTACTTTATAGATGCCCCGTAGTGAAATTCGTTCTCTGCATTTAACCCATCCTTCGATGCCGCTGGGGCGACCCGTCAGGAGCAGTGGGGGCCCATCTCCAGATCTTGAGCGAGGCTAATGGTCACATGTTTTGGGTTGATGGGGGAAACCGGAGCACCTGGAGGAAACTCATCCAGACACAGGGAGAAACATGCAAACTCACGTCACAACGTTCTAAAGAGTCTATTCACCTTATTCAAGAAGTTGCAATGGGCGCCGCCATCTTGTGTTCATGGTGAAACTGCAGGTCTGACTTGAGCTGATATTGGCTTTGATATTGAAATATGTAACACATCGGTCAGCCTCGGTCCTTTTAGAGCAGTGGTTCCCAACCTTTTTTGCCTTGCGCACCCCTTGGGCCTTTCATTTATTTTGAGTACCCCCTGCCTTGATGGTTTTGTTGATTAGTTAGCTAATTTTCTTTGACTGATAATCACAAATACAATTGGTTTTATTTTATTTTTTAATCTGAAATTATTCCATGTACCCCCTGCTAACCTCTCATGTACCCGTACCCATGGTTGGGTACATGAGACAATTGGCTAATTAGTGTGAATACAAAAAGTAAATGATAATATTAAAAATAATAATTTTCGGCCACTTTTGTCTTCCACTGAAACTAAACCTGAGCCACACAAATGTATTCCTTTGCACTTTTTGGCAAGTATTTTGTTCATTCCAATTTTATTTTACATTGACAATGAAAATCCCAGCTCACAGGAAGTGCTATGACAATGAGGAAATGCTTTTACAACAAAAGTTGGCGGGGCAGAATAAGGTGAATAGTTAAAAATTGAAAAGTGGAGGGCTTCTGAAAATGATGCTGGTAAATAATTACACTCCTTATTGTAAAAATTTGGTCATTTATTTTTGATAGTTTAAGTGCAAAATTTCTCATTCATTGGCAGATGATTTTACCCACTCAAATGGAAGTTTAATATTGTCTCATCTCAAAATAGAAAGAAAATGTAGCATATTTTCGGATCAGTTTTTGCAGTGTACTAGGATACATTCCTGATACAGTTTCGTGACCAAAAGTCAAAGTTTCCGTTGTAATTATTGCCTGTTAGTTACATAAAGCCGGTGCGTGGAGATTGGACTCGTGGCTCCAGGCTCCGAAAAACAATTATCCGTCTCCGGCTCATAGACAACTGCCACTTCACATCAAGCTCAGTTTCATCTTTTTTCAGTGCGTCGTCAATGGTTACAGGCCCAAATGAACGCCACGGTCTGCGTCTGTGGGTCTCAAGCTGGGGTTTGTGCACAACTCGGGGTTCTAGCCATCCTTCCTGAAAACCTTTGATATGAATAATTAGTTCTGAACTCTGATACGATATTTTATTCTCCATTTCACACATATCACACCCTGGCCAACTCGACCAAGAGTTTATTGTTTATCTTATTTAGTGTGCATAAGAGATGCTTGTGTAGTTTATTTGTTTTACAAACAAAACACATTTCCTGACTTTTCTGCACCCCCCCCTGTGTGATCATGTCCAAAGAGCTGTTGTGACAAGTGAATTTCTCCATTGTGAGACTATCTGATCTTATCTTAACCTCTTAAACCCCAACAGGTGCCCAATTTGGGTCCTGGGGAAGGAAAGAGACTGAGAGAGGGGAAGGAGAGCTTGAGAAGAAGGAAAGACTGAGAGAGGAAGAAGAGAGAGAGGGGAAGGAGAAGGAAAGAGACAGAGAGAGGGGAAGAAGAGAGGGAGAGGAAGGAGAAACCCTATTGCACCCAATTTGGGTCCTATAGGGTTTAAGAGGTTAAAATACCTTGATTTGTACTCATTGTAAATCTGATTTGAGTAACTAAAATAATCTAATCCAATGGAATAAGTGTTTTACACCCACAGACTGAGACCAGACTGTAAAATGATAGATCTGACTCTTGCCAAGTTTGGTCAAATGACTGGAATTTAGAATATTATTGTGAGTAATTCTTGCTAAATTAAAACATAGTGAACTGCCCTTTTGTCTACTTTTAGGGATGCACCGATCCAATACTGCTATCGGATATCGCAGCAGATACCGGGAAAAATACAATATTGGATATACTGTTGATTCCAAATATCCGAATCAGAATAGAAGTATTTATTGCCGTTGTCGATGAAGGCGCAGACTAGGAATCCAATACTGAACTGGTACTTTCACCAACTTGGACTACGTGAATATGGACACGCTGTATGTCATTTCAAAGCTCTTTACTTATAGAATATAGTCATGACAAATAGTTTTACACTTTGCAATAGGGCTGCACAATATATCACAAAAAATATCGTATTGCAATATTAGGTGATGCAATATCCCTATCGCTAGAAGCCACAAAATATTGCAAATTCACGCCTTCCATCTGACTGAGATTTTAACATTTTTTGCCAACACTCTCTTAAACCAAAAGTTGGTTTGGTTCTGATTTAGTGTTTTCGGAGTCTTCTTTTTACACAATTTGCTGAAAAAGATATTACATGTGTCTGATTTGAATGGAACGGTTTATCCAAGTATTGCAATAATATCATATCGCGATATTGCATGCCCATGTTGCATATTGAAAGTTTTCTCAATACCATGCAGCCCTTTGCAATACTACTTTTGATTGCTGTGCAAAATACTGCAGTTAAATGGTCTTACAAGAAAGTACAACTTATTTAAGCGGTAGCAGTAGCAGATATTACATAAATCTCTAACAAATCTAGGTTACATCTCTTACTGTGGGGTGCTGCGTTCAGGTAAACCGGTTTAAGACGACCACCTGTACACTCTGATATTAAAGCAGCAGATGCAGGGTTGAGCTCCTCCCTCCCGCGGCGGCCATCTTGATGTTTCCCTCTGATATCGAGCGCAGGGTCTCAGTGCGTTTGGAATCCGGCCCAGAGCGGGATTTTGGAGTCCGTGGGTGAAGGCACAAGCTGCTTATGTAACGCCGCTAAATTTAGGATGAAATTTGGGCAGGATTGATCTGAAACGCCACAGAATTCGAGAAGCAGATTTCAATAGTTTGGCTCATTATTGTCTTCGCAGCTAAACCTCGCTTGCTATGAGTTTCTCGAGTCCAGTGGTGACCTTTTTAGTTTTGTGTACCCCCTTGGGCCTTTATTTTTTACTCCTTCCTCAGGTTTTGTTGATTACTTGGAAAGTGAATGACTAAAACTCCTATAGACGCCAAGTACTCTCAATCTCTCTTTACTAGGGGTGTAACGGTGCGCTAAAATCGTATTCGGTTTGGCTCAGTTTCTTGGAGGGCTCGGTTTGGTTTATTTTTGGTACAAAAAAAAAAATGAAAAAGAAGAAGATGTCAAAATCTTCTTCTAATTGTGACCGTGGGGGCGCTAATAATACAAAATACATTATGGTTAAAATACAGCAACACAGGGTCGTAACCGGCTTAATGACATGAGACATGGCATTTCATTTTTACTACAAAATGTATTCATAAATAGTTGTTCTGTACTTAAAAAGAGTTCGTTTTTAAAAGGAAGGCTGTGGCATTTTTCAGTTCCACATTACTTCCAGACAGACACTTTCAAACAGACAGTTCATTTGTTGTTGTTGGAACTTCTCCAGGCCACGCAAACAAAGCACATAAAGAGTTCCATAATTCTTGTATAAAAAAAATAAATAAAACCGACCCATTTGGGTGATATTTTAAATAATATAATGGAAACATGCACATTTTGTAACAATGAAATTACTATAACTCTCAATTGCAGTTATTGTTATGGGCTAAAAGTTTCATTTTAGTCAATAAGTGATCATGAGGCTGTTATCGCAGACTGTTGTGGCTGTGAGGGGTGCCATTCACTGTAATAATCAAGGACATGTTGATTTCATAGCATTCATATCATTTCTGAGGCCACTGAACAGAGCCAGGCTGAATGGCGCTCCTGTCCTCACATCTGTGGACAGACGGCTGAGCAGACACCATTCACTCTCCTGTCCAGAACTGAACGGTGATAAAACTAGTATGTGGATAAAGCACGCTCGTGTTTAGCTAATTCATTTATCGAGCTTCAGCCACACGTATAGTTCATGTGGCTGTACGTTAGGGCTGCTCGATTTTGGAAAAACTGAGAATTACAATTTTTTTGGTCAAGATTGAAACCACGATTCTTCCAACGATTCTTTTTGAGATTGAAAAAAAAATGCATTTATTCAGCATTTGGACAAACAATTCTTAAACTACACACAATGTTCAAATAAAAAAGTAGAAAATGTTCTTATCCATACTAGAAACCCTCTTCCTGCCACAGGTGTAATGTTGGAGCAGAAGCAAATGTTGGTTGTTGTTTGTTTTGGAAGAGGCCACAACTTCGGTGTCTTGGTAAGATAGTCCTGCCCCGCGGTCACCGCACACACACACAGCTTACGGGGCTGCGTTGAATGCTCTGGGGACGAGACTGAATTGCGCATGTGCGCGTCTTTCAGAAAATCTCATAGACAATGGAAAATGCCAAAAGAATCATTCCAACTTGATTTTATCAGTTTGGAGATCGTTTGGCCCAAGAATCGAAATCGTGATCAAAATTCAATTAATTGCACAGCCCTACTGTGTACGTGCTTGGAGTCGCGTTATTAACGGGCACAGAATCACTGGGAAGTGATCGAAATGTGCGCCTAGCAGTGGTTTCGCTAGGGATGATTTTTGTCAGTCATTTTGAAGGACAGGGTTGTAAAAAATCTGTTGTGAGCTATTTGTATCCTTCATTTATTAATCTCTCATTATACACCTAGTATTATGTATGTAAGAAAACAAATGGCTTCTAAATATAATTTGTGAGCAGAATCATAGAACAATGAATTTGGAAACTACATTGGGTTAAAACGTGTTTGTAAAACTTTCAGAAGATGACGTTGGCTTGATTTTCATTCATTCAAAGCCTTCGAGATTTTCTGTCAGAACTGAAAATATTCTGTCATTGACAGATAATTTTCAGTTAATGTAACCTCTGGCGTCTAACATTTATTTGTCAGATATGTCCGTAAACGGAGTCCGGTTAGTGGAGAAATGATAAAGGTGATAAAGATGATGAAAATCGAATTGTGATCTGATCTCCACGACGATCTGCTTTTTGGGAATATCGTCATATCGTGATTCAGTGGTTTTTATGATTAAACCAGAACAAACCAGGAGAAAACTAGGTCTAAACCAGGTCTAAAATCAGACAATATCACACACTGAATCTGGATTAAACCGGGACTAAACTAACAAGTAAACTGGACTAAAACAGAGACTGAAATCAAGGTCTAAACCAGGACCAAACTAAGAAGGACTAAACCAAGGACAGAATGAAATGATGATTACCCTGGACTAAACCAGGACTAAACCCAAGG
>OMNZ01052370.1:0-12967 GCA_900303255.1 Lesueurigobius sanzi
AAAAAAAAAAAAAAAAAAAACTGTAGAAATCTGTCTAATTACCCGAGTTCAGAAGCAAAAACATGAGTTTCTCTGCTTCGCCCCTGCATCAAATACCAAAAGAATTGTGTAAAAAAAGAAAAAAAAAAAAAAAAGAATAAAAATAAAAATAAATAAATAAATAAAGCCAAAAGAATCGTTCCAACTCGATTTTATTAATTTGGAGATCGTTTGGCTCAAGAATCGAAATCGTGATCAAAATTCAATTAATTGCACAGCCCTACGCACCACGTTAGAAATGTCTGAGTATTCTACAAACATGGTCCACTGCTAATATTTAATATGTAGCAATTTGCTCGTTCAATTAATCGTCTAAAACCACAAATTGTACATAGTAATTATAAATATGTCAGTGAAATTCCTATTGCAGAGGTCACACAGTAGTGGACCAGGGGCCAGGTCCGAACCGGCCGGACCTGAACCTTGTATCTGACCTTTGGACCCGACAGTAAATCCTTTCCACATTTGAGATGCTGCATTTGCCGTTTTCTCGCTCCCTCTCCCTCTTCGTCCCTCTCTCTCACTCTTTCCAGTTGATCTGTGCCTGTTGTCTATCTATCTGTATTCGTTCGGGTTGATGGGTGTTAATGTCCACCCCCTGATTATCATTGTTCAGTGCTGCCTGCCACACCACGCCTGACTCCGCCTCTCACAGTCTGGTCTTAGTATGCCAGAGTGTGGGTGCAAGATTCCACCCCGTGTCCTTTTTGCCAACCGGTTGTATTCCCTGGACAGATTTAACCCGGAGAAATCTCTCTTCTGGCAACAAACGCTCAGATCAGAATTTTGATTCATACAGTAAGTCTTAGAGTTTGGCTGACATCTTTCTGGAGGGGAATGGAGGGGCTTGGGCAACAGTAATAAATCTCTCTCTATTGGCCTGGCTGGGACACGCTGGCGGATGGTAAATGCCTGTTTAATGGGGCTGTGTGTTAGACCGTTATGTGTGTGGTAAAACTGCCAACCAGAAGATGACAGAGAGGGCTCCAGTCGTTTCCACTCACCCACAGAAACATGACCACAGAGCAGCAGCCGACAGCCCATAACCACTAATGTGAGCTGTTTGGCACAACTCAGAGGAGGCAGACCAGGGGAGTGGAGATGCCTCTCTGGTAGAGAGTTGGCTTTTATAGGGCTGGAAAGTCTCGCACCCGTTTCGGATACAAACAAACGACCACGTGCTCGAGGAGGCGGTTTTCGGCTGTAATCACCAAAGTTTACGCGACACATGCTCCTTTTTTAGGTTTACCAAAGACCAATAAGCCAAGTGCACATTGCACCTCCGTATATGTGTGGGTCAATTGTGTAAAGTAAAAAAAAAAAACATCCCACTACCAAACAAACCACTCAGGACTGGTCTACGCTGTCACTTGATCACTTCACTCATGTTAAGTCCATATTAAATGAATAAATACATAAAATAGAGGAGCCCAAAGCATATTAGCTTTACAAACTACAGCAGTATATTCATCGCTCCTCCATGGCAGTAATATAAAGACATTTAATTATGGTCCTATGGAATGTGCTGTAAATGCTGTATCTGCAGTAAATATCCCCGCGCGCATCTTGTTGTCGTAGGAGTCCTGATGATAACATAACACAACATCTGGCTTCTCTTGGCCATATTGGAACTTGACGTGGCCGAGATCACAACTAGTTTTGACCGTTCACTCATTTTTTTTAGCCCCAGAGACGACATTTGTCCACTATAACACTGAAAAAGCCATCAACGCGTAGACAATTTTCTAAATCCACGATATCAGTACTGCAACCGAACCCCGGGGAGAACAGGACAAACCCACGTGTAGTTTCTGTTTGTATCCGCGGACCGAAATCTCGCAAATTCTCGCACTTCCACTTTCCAGCCCTATACCTGTCTGATTGGGTGGGGTCATGTTTCTCCACTGATCTCCAAGGTAAATAGCTTTCCGTTGATGTGTACAATATAGCACCAAACATTCTCACATTGTCAGTCTTTTAATATGGTAGATTAGGCCTGAAGACTAAGTTAAAAATAGTCTTTATTAAGATTTATAATGATTAGAGTGTTGACGAAACTGCTGACTATGAAAAAAACGAACAAAACTATTATTATGCTTTTAAGTTTACATGCTACACCCTTTTAATCTTTCAGCCATTTTTCACAGAATATGAATGATAAATCTTTTTTCCCACTCATGGTTAGTGGTTGTGTGAAGCCATTTATTGCCAAAGAACTGAGTTTACTCTTTTGAAATCATAATGAAACAGAAACTACTCAAATGTCCCTGATCTAACGTTTACATGACCTTCAACAACTGCCAGGAAAAGGCAATGAAAGTCTCACCTCAGCTGAAATACCACTCTGACAATATTTATGTTTCTTTCAAGATGCACAATATGTAAACTTTTGATCAGGGACATTCCAGTTGAAAAGCGTAAACAAACCTTAACCAATCCTTCAGTCAAGTCATTTCGGTCCAACCAACCACGGCCTATTTGGATTTAAGACCAAAGAGGCCGAATTTTAGACTTTTTAAGGCCTTAAATTTGGACGTATGAATTTTAGACTGTTTTTTTTACTTTTTAAGACCCCGCGGATACCCTGAAACAACCTAGTCCAGGGCTTTAGTAAGAGCATAGAATGGAGAAGTTTCTTTCACTGTTCAACACTAGGCTAACACCACGCTTTTAGCTTTGTGCTTTGAAATTCAACAGAGGTCCATTCTACAATTGCTGCAATACAATATTATGTGTGGTATACTTTAATTGATATTACATAAAGTCCTGTTCTGTTTCCCAAAGAGGTCTGGTATGTGTCTAATACGTCATTTTCACTCATACAATTCACTAAGCTCTGAACCCTTCCAAGTTGAACAAGTCCATTACTGTAACATAAACATAAGACGTAACACATCCGCTGGAACATTTATAGTTCACGTTTTTGTCACAAAGTCATAGATATGAACTTTTAGGCGGAGGAGTCCGGGAGTTTAGCCAAATCAACTCTGTGCGACATGTTTACCAGTGCACCACCCCAGGGAGGTCCAGTCATTATAACCCAGCTCAAGAGCGGTCTATCTGGGGTCTCCGATGTGGACCCCTCCCCCCTCCCCCTCTCTCTCTCTCTCTCGAACTCCTCCGGCAACTTCCTCCGCAATTCATTTCGAGAGGCATTTTTGAAAACGAGCGCAATCACAGGCAGCTGGGAACAAAAACGGCCTCCTCTGATCACTTTGCCTATATAAGCCCCCCGTGTCCAAATACACAAGGAAACCATTAGGGAACCGGTGTGGTTAGATAATTGTTGCGAACACGATTTAATTTCTTCCTCTTATGTTTAACCTTTACCAAAAATACAAGTCAGTCTGAACAGCTGTAACGTCACAATAAGAAGACATGAGTGACTTATGATGTGTAAGGTTTCGAGTAGCTTCATTAAGCTTTCTCAAACTCTTCAAACCAATTATTTTTTATTAGAGTATAAGAAAAATAATTACACTTTGAACAAGAAATAAACTTGGTGTAAACAAAGGCCATCGAGTCTTAATGTAGAAGTCAGTAAGGGTGTACTCTCACTCGATTGGGGAGGGGTGCCCTGAATGGCCCACACTCAGGTGCCGTTTATACGACAACAGTCCTCTCTCAATCTGCTTTCATACGAAAACTCTGACGTGTCAAAAAACCTCATTTGGCACAATGAAACTGCTGTACACGCCTTTGTCCAGCGAATGGCGAGTGAGTAGACAGAAGAAGACAGTTTATCACAGTTTCAACTTCCTGTAAACCTTTGGATGTTGTGTCTCTCTGAGGTGACTCTGGTGCTTTATAAAGTAAATGTAAATCATTGCAAATTATTTACAGACAGTTATTTTACTAAATATAAATGTGAGAAGCAAAACGTCCTCGTTTTGCGCAGTTCACAAGAGGCAGAGCGTCTGAGAACAGTCTACCGCTGAGAAATGAAACTACCGACTCCACAGTATTCAGTGGAGCCGAGAGTCAGAGGATATGATGTGCGTTGTAGTGTAAAAGATACGTGCCTCCGATACCAAGGTACAGCAGTGGTGAGTCTAAATGAGTATGTGATTCAACAGTGCCAACACAGCGCTGAAAGGAAATACGCAGCTGCTGCTCAAGTCTTAAAAGCGAACCTTTGCTCAAAAGGAAGGACAGGTTTTCTTTATACAGACACAAGGCTCAAAAACAAATTGGTCATAAATGTCACATCATGAGGCGCAGTTTGTTTACATGACGGCCAAAGCACAACACATTTAATGAGAGAGAGGTAACCATTGTGGACAAGCCAGTGTAAAAGATACGAGGGGCTTCACACTGGGAGGTAAGGGCTGCACAGTTGACACGAGTTGCATTCATGTGTGTGGGCATACAGCAACCGTACTCTGACCCACCTCCTCCAACCGGGACAAAGTCCGGAATCAAGCCGCGCCGGGGCACGGTTAGTGCCCACGAGCTCTAAGATCGCAAAATGAGGAGAGAGAGTAAATTTTAAAATAAACAATCTAGCTCCCTCCCCTCCTCTATTGGATTGTAATACATTTAGACAGACTTTAAGAAGAAAGGACTAACCTAAAAGAGAATAAAAGTAAAAGATGGACCCAGTTTGAAAAATGCTGGTCAAATTTATTTGACCTTTGAAAGGTCACCTTTCAGATGTAGATAGTGCAGTAAAATATATACAGAGTTATATTTGTCAGACTTTGAGGCGTGCATAACACAGGTACCACACAGTGAGGTTGTTGCAAACACAAACTTCACATTCTGAAAGGAAAAATAAATCTGTACAAGAAAATCTTCTGTCAACTCAACTTGGCCTATTTTCCTCTCATCTCTCAAAACTGTATGCGCAATTACAAAATGTCAGGCTTGCCCTCAGATCTGTGCTCACTCACATAGCAAATCATATTTGCTATATTATGCCCTCTCTCTGCAAAAATGAATCACCAGAAAAAAGTTAAATGCATATTGAACCATTACATCTACCTCATAACTTCCTTTCAAATAGATTTAGCTATTAGCAGATGATCAATCAATCAATCAATCAATCAATCAATCAATCAATCAAGATGATATACCAGATTTCTAAATTGTAAATCACATGTGAACAACTTAGACTTGCCTGATAGACATTGCGTCATCTGATGGTGTATCTAAGCCTGCATTACTTGTGAATGATTATCTATATCACTACAATGCAATAATACCACAGCAATTTAGTTTAGTTCAAAGTTAATTTTGAATCCCTTGAAACAAACTAACAAAGCGTTTTTCCGTTAAATTGCTGTGCTAGTGTTTGTGCAACTGCTTCAAATAGTGGTGGGTCAACAAAGGCAGTCCCCAAAAAGCATTCTCACGCTCCTGCTCAGCCCTCCCCAAAATACAACAGGAAATCAGAGGTTAGCACATGAGGGGAGGGGTCAGCGGAGGGGACTTTGCTGCCCATATATGTCGGCTTTACTGTATGTTTGTGTGGGACCTGCCTTCTTCTCACAACTCTTATATTTTAGGCATTCTTCTAGCTCCAGCTGAGTTTTATCTACAAAGCTATAAATACCAATAACAGTGACCCCAGAGTGAAACTTTAGATGGAGAAGTCTTTCACTGATAGAACTGTACTTGTAAAATCTATCAAATGCTTTAAATAAAAAAGAGACATTGGGGAAAAGTAGCATAGTGGAGTAGAAAAAGCAATAAACAACAAAACATGGTTTTCTATAATTTGGTGATAATTTGGAGACATTTTACAGATACTGCATATACTAATGTAGACACAGAGCTTTAAAACATTTAAGGGCGAAATAAATGTATTTATTTTTCCAGTTTAGATATGATTTACATCCAGTTTCAAACAGAAGACCTTTTTGAGATACGGTTTAGCACTGATAGCATCTTGAGCTACTCCTGGTCATACTCGTATGGTGAAATATTTTATGAGGTGTTACTTGGTGTGAAAAGTACCACTGGACTAATAATGCATAAATAGCCTGAGAATCGTAAATTTGGCTTGACCCTCAAAACATCTACATTCTTTTCCTGTGTTGCTTTAGCCAAACAATTGATGAAAGAACCTGAAGCTTTCACAAAAACAACACACACTAAAATATTCATGTTCTTGTTGGAAGCACATACTCTCGATTTGTCTTTACTAACATAAACCTCAAATGCCCGCAGGAATTAAGTTGTGTCAGCCAAAACAGTGTATTTCTTTGAGAGAAACTAGTGCTAAGGAAGTCAGTACTACAAAAGTAGTTTTTGGGGAAGGTGCTCTTTGGCATTTGGGGAACAGAAATGTACGAGAAAAGGCACTCCTCCCGACACTACAATTCTCTATTTACATTTTCTAAAAAGCCTTTGTTGTACTGGGCTTTTTTTTAAATGCTATCAGCCCAGTACAATAAAGGCTTTTTAGAGAATGTAAATGGAGACTTGTAGTGTTGCGAGGAGTGCCTTGGTTCGTTGTTTTTTTCAGTGTATTCCTTTTTTTGCATATCGCTGTCTAGTCCCTGCTTCCACAATGCCTCCAAAAGGTCAGCAGACATGCCTTTGGTGAAGTGTGCTCATAACAGACTCGTGTCTCCTCAAGCCTTTAATCTGTTGTGGCAGCGAATGCTTCTGGACACAAACACTATAGTGCCTAACATTTGCAATGACTCTTCGCCCACTGAGGTGTTGGAGAGAGACAGGTATAGCAATTTTAAATGGAAAACAGTAAACAACATATCATGTCAGAGCATTTCTGACAGGTCCACTGGCCTTTTATCTGAAGCTGTATGAAAAGATCAATACTTCATATCAAGACGGACCACAGGGCAGTAATTGGGATGACTAACTATATGAACTTTTTACCAAAAAATATTCCAAATATTGGACCTCATTCACGAAACAAACTTACGCACAAATTTGTTCTTAAGGCCGACTTAAGAACATTTTGGGCATTCACAAAATTTGTTCTTAGCTGAAAGAGCTCTTCTGGAAGAACAAATCCTAAGAACAGTCAGGAGGACTCTTATGCACAAAAAAAATCAATTTTGTCTTCTTAAGAACGCTTCGTGAATCAGACTTAAGTTTTTCTTAAGTTGTACTTAAGAACATTTTCTTCAGAAAATATTCATGAATGAGGCCCAATGTTTCCAAAATGTGGGTTGCTGTAGAATCTAAAAGTGGGCATTACCTAAACAGCAACAGTTTTGTTCCAATTGAACTACATGGTGTCCATTTAAGACAGTGCTGTCCAAAAAACGCTGTAACATGTGACACAGACGACGAGTCAATGCAGTAAAACATTACATTTAATAAAACAATGTTGTAGTAGTTTCTCTTCTCTCCATCACAGGGCTCCTCACGTTTATCTTATTAGCTTCACTTTGTGTTGGAGATTTCACACAATGTTCAATGTCATGTCAAGCTTAACTATTCAGCAATTTCAAACCAGTATTTCAGCTGTTGTCTACCCTTATTTAGAAGCTACCACATTGTTTCTATTAACTCTTTATCCCCTAAGTGATTTGCAAGTGTATCTGCCAGTTGTCTGTCAAACACATGAAGGTGAGCTCTGGTTGTGAGCTCTTAGGGGCCTTTCAGAGGTGACCTACCCTTGGTGATAGAAATTCAAAACATGTGCAAGTCAAAATTATCATAGAGCTTTGCATGCACAATGTCAAGTATGGAATTTGAGGTTTCTTCAGTCTGGTCCACTGTAAAATGTAAACACTTTAGCTTTTTTTTCTTTTTTTTTTAGAGATACACTGCCTGGTGAATAAAGTGGCCACCTACATACTGTATGTATGATTCATATTACTCAGGGTGATTACTCTGGGTGCTCCGCTTTCCCCACCAACCCTTCTGAATCGTGACCAGCCTGATTGAATTGTCAGGACTTTCATGTTGGCCTAGTGACATTTTATCAAGACAAGAGGACACAATCAACCTTAGTAAGCAGTGCACATCCTCAATCTACTTGTCAGCAAAGCACAATCACAAATAACTAAATACATGAAAATGGGGGGGACTGAGCTTCCCCATTTTAACCTCATTTTAATCATTGTTTTGTACAGGTATTGGTTGTCATATTTGCTAAACAGTGGGGTTCTGAGAGTCCTCCCCTTGGAAGATTTCAAAGGAGCTGGTCATATTTTCTGTATTTTTGGAGTATCTTAAAGGAGTCAAATTTCTCAAACCATCTGAGGGGCTAGAGGACGCATGCTGGAGGGCCGGATTTAGCCCCCGGGCCTGACGTTGCCTATCCCTGCTCTGAAGGATATAATGTATTATTATTTTTTTTAATTCGTTAATGTATGTATCCACGTAAGGAACATAATTCGAAATAAAGAAGACTAAACTAAGGATATCAGGCTACATGATGTTCTGGAGTTAATATGGTGTGACCATGTTTGTAATTGTGTCATGAGTCCCAAAAGTATCCCTAAACATCTCCCCCGTGTCCTTTTCAGATAAACACAAACCCAGCGTCACAGAACATACCACTGTGATGGGAAAACTGTTGAAAATACATTAATGTGATAAACAGGATCTCCACTCGCGATAAACAGTCACAAATGGAAAAGGACAATATGTTGCACTTTTAAAAAGGTGAACACTGCATGGCTTTGGCAGTGACTTTAAGCTTATTTGAGGTCAGCTTTAGCCTGTTCTTCACAGAGCCAGGAGACACGAGTGACACAGGTAAACAAATGAGAAGCTGCTGGGGCCATTTTTAGCAGAGTGGGTGCTTTATGCTTCTTCAGCTGTCCTTTTGCCACTGCCACAGGGTCGTCTCTCCATAATAGCTTCGTTGGACAAATGCTTTTATCCCGAAAACAGCAAATAAGTACCATTTAACCGAACATACTGTAGTTTCCATTTTGTCTCAACTCCACTTCAAGCAATCAGCTGTCCATTAAATTACCAAGCTGACACTTGCTGATAATTCAACAATCAACTGAAACTGTGTTTAATTGCACAGTCCAATAAAGCATCTACAAAATGAAAACCATTACCACAAAATGAATTCCATTTTAATGAAATATGTTCGGAGAGACAAATATTTACTGCGGAGGTGAAAAGAGTAAACCTGGGATGGATTAGGCTTCTGTTCTGTCGACACTCAAGAGACTAGCTTGTTTTTTGCCGCTGACAGATTGATGAACGCTAGCTTTTCCCAAACAAAGACCTCCCACTGAATCACGCATCCAGTCGACACATTTGGATGCCTGGACTCATTTTTACTGTCTCTGTTTCGCTGTGGCAGGGCCTTGTAGGGAAAAGTCAGCGTTTGATTAAGGATTTCTGTGGTACAAAATGTGCTGCGGGGCCCCAGGGGACTCGCGAGTGTCAAATCAGGTGCTGAGAAAGTATACTGCAAATGTCTCCATGAGCGTAAGCACATGTGCGATGAGGACAAGCAGTGCAACCCCCAAGTAGAAATGTCAAGAGATCAAGGTCCCAATGGCTTGTAGATTACTTTTATTAATAATGTTAGACTGACGTTCTCAAGCTATAAATAAATATAATACATTTAGATTAATACCAGCTTTAAAACTGTGAGTGCTGTTCAAGAGTAAAGCCATAATAATGAGCCTGCGTTCTAATTTTGTGTATTTTTGTCAGTGTGTAATAAGACACAAAGATCAAAAATACACCAGACTGCACTAAATTACATCTGTGTAACTCAAAATTTCCCCAGACCCCACGCACAAATATGTTTTCACCTTACTATTTCTAAACTGCCGGCTATGGCCCTGGTGGCACAGGCTTGTAATAAAGTGTGAGCCATTATTATTTATCAGGCAACAGTCCTGTAGGGCTTTGTCCAATTTTTAAATATGAGCTGAATCATTACAGTGTTCATTATTGTTGAAAAAAATGTTTGGTCAATAGTGTTTTCCTATTTACAATATACCCGACCCGCGACCTGCCATCGTAGGTGAATTTCGGCCCTAAATGAGTTTGACACCCCACAGTATTGCTCCTCCAAAGTTCTGAAGTGTTCTCAGAAACTCATCCCTGTGAAAAATTGATTTTAGAAATGCATGAGGAAACTTAGTAACGAGTTTGAATCACAACTAACAATTAAAACGCTCTTTCATTGCAAGGGTTAGAGCTGGAACCTTCAACTTCAAAAGAGCCGCTTCGTCCTGTTTCAAACCAAAGTAAAGCCATAAAGAGCTGCAAAAGTGTACAAAGTGTACACATTTGATATTGATTATTTTATCTAATTAAACATTTTTTTGAAATTGTTGAGTCAGTGACCACATCTCAACAAGGGTTTACCTGATATTCAACATAGTCTCTTGGTTTGGCCATGTGTCAAAAAACAAAGCTAAACTTGGCAGAGTTGTAAAAGGCAGTAAAATCACAGGCCAATCACAAACTAAAGGTGGCCACACACTAGAGGATTTTTAATCTTTTGAGACTAAAGATCTGTGCAAAGACAACACACACTTAAGGACAGACATGAGGACACACAGACACACATGAGGAGTCCCACCACAGATCATGCCATGAGAGAAAGTTTTATTGAGCCACGCCTCCTAAGACTAAAAATCTGGCTAAAAATCTTCTAGTGTGTGTCCAGCTTTAGTTGTCTCAGCATCACAGTAGTGCAGTGCAACAGACACTTATAAGATCATAGATGATAATAGCCATCCAATGTCCAATCACTTTGAGCTCCATCATTCTAGAGATACAGACTTTCTTATGCTAAGAAAAACTTGCACAGGAATTATTTAGTTGCTTGTGCCATCAGGGAGCTAAATGAGCCAAATAAGTCATAATGTCGCTCAGTCTGTTCCACTCCTCCTCTACTGACAAACTTTTGACGAGTCCATTGCTGTTGTGCCAGCAATTAACTGATTATGGACTTATAATTTATAATGTTTTTTTTTTTTTTTCATTATCTTTATTTCATCAGTCAGAGGCATTGACAAAAGTTTATAAAATTCATCTATTAAAAATATTTATAGCATTAACAATATATTCACGTCTTGGCAGTTACAGTAATAGAGCAATTCAAAGACTGCATTCCCCCACAGCAGGTGGCATTAGTGACAGTATTGCTATCGTATATCGATATACCGGTATGAGTTTTGGATATCGTAGTCATTTTTTATATGGTTGTGGATGTGATATAATTAGCATGTGACTGAAGTCAGGACCAGCGGCACATGGAGGTCACAGCTAATGCTACGCTCAGCTCCACTCAGAGCAGCATAAACACTGACTGTGGAGGCTTCAGGGGCAGGTGCTTAAAACATAAAATGAACTGAAGGATGTACTGTATGTTGCTTGAGTAGATCAAATTTGAGGAAGAAGAAATTCCCAATAGGCGTAAAGCTGGGATTTTTACATATTTTATCCGTTATATTTCTTTCGATATCAATTTGAGGTCACATGGCCCTGCCCTATTGCATAGTCTGTATTTTGTAATGACAGTGTGTAATTGTATCCCAAGATGACGCGTATAGGTCTTCTCTGTAGTTTTTCCAAGAGTTCACATTGGGTCACATTTAGAGAAGACCATGCAGGAGTGGCATATTCGAAATGGGGAAGAATATATGATTTATAGACACAAACTAATAAGTCTCTGTCACGCACAAATATTGACAGCCTTCGGAGCAAAACGATCTGCTTTGACACACATGGCCGACCTGTTTGTCATGTTTTGAATTGTCATTGGTCCATGCTCCAAGGTGCTTGCGTGATGGCACAAACTGCACTGGATAGTTCATAAACTCGCTGGGTTGTCAGTTCCGTGTGAGAAAAACAGTGCTTCTGTTTTGGTAGGGTTGAACTGCATATTCCAGCGTTCTGCCCATGCTGTAATGTCCTCAAGGCATTGGTTTGCTCTTTGAACTGCAGGCTCTACATTTTAGGGTTTAAACTGGTAATACCGTATCATCAGCATATCGAACCTTCAGATGTAGCATAAACTGAAGTACTATAGGCTGTGCATTTGTACTGTGTGTAAATGAGCAAGACAAAGGCACATTTTGGCCATCATTGCGTATGGTGGACAGTATAGTCTTTCTTTTCTATTCTATTCTTTCATTAGAAAATTTTAACAGATAATTTGTCACGACCTTCAATTTGGCGCATGTAGGAACTCATTACTCAAAACAAAGCTCCAGATTTTTAAAGAGATAGTGGCTCGAGATAGTTGCCTTTTTTTGAGACGGTTTTGAACTGATAAGATAAAGATAAAGATAAGATAAAGCGCTTTTATTTTGTCATTATACAATGTACAACGAAATGACATAGATCAGATGGAGGGTAGGTCCTGAGCCGCTGCAACTCCGTGCGCCGCCATTGTGGACCAACATGACCTGCATGTTTTTAGTGGTAGGGGAAGCCGTTGCACCCGGAGGAAACCTACGCAGACACGGGGAGAACATGCAAACTCCACACAGAAAGGCCGCACGGGCAGGGAATCGAACCCAGGACCTTCTTGCTGTGAGGCAAGAGCGCTATCCACTCTGCCACCGTGCCGCCTGAATCTCAAACGACACAAATGGTTATTTATGTTTTGTTATTCAAGATTCAAGATTCTTTATTTGTCAAACCATGTGAATGGTTCGAAATTATGTTTCTCTCATCCTTGATTGTGGAGCGGGGGAGGGGAAAGAGGGGAGGGAGGGAGGGGAGGGAGTTCAGCTTCCCGATGGCCCTGTGTACAAAACTGTTCCTCAGTCGACTGGAACTGACCCGTAGATTCCACAGTCTCCTCCCTGAAGGCATCACCCTGAAGAGACTGTGTGATGGGTGCGAAGGGTCCTTGGCGATTTTGATGGCTTTGCGGGTGAGATGGGTGGAGTACATGTCCTTAATAGAGGGGAGAGGGGCTCCACAGATCTTCTCCGCTGCTCTCACGATGCACTGGAGGCTCCTTCGACAGGAGGCAGTGCTGGCGCTGTGCCACACAGTGATGGAGCTG
>OMNZ01052373.1:0-12353 GCA_900303255.1 Lesueurigobius sanzi
CTCACTAATTTTAAACATTAAAGAAAAGGTTCATATCGGACCATCCCTAGTTCAGCTTGTAGATAATCCTATACGTAGATTATTAAATAATTCAAATTATATATTTGGAACATTTTCATTATCACATTTCAGTGTAAGAAAGATGCAATAATTAAAGTGTGTACTTCCTGAACCCATATATTGTATTTGCAATTCACACCATTGTGAGCTCTGCACATGTTAAAATGTACTGAAAGAATGAATATGATCTGGTTTTTCACTGTACATAATTCTTTTTTTGAGCAAAATACCCATTTTTGACATCAGTAAAAGGAACAGCTGGAAATATTATTTTTATCATTTAAAATGCACCAGAATGCAAGAAATTACATCTGAAACCTAAAAAAAAATCTGCCCCCAACCATGGTTTTGTTTGTTCTTATTCACAATAATTTATTGTTGGGACATTGTCCTGACGTCTTCAGGCTTGTGTTCTGTTACTATAGAGGGTACATGCCAGAGAGATGGCTGTGTGAGAATATACTATATATATAGTATATATAATATATATGCATGTGCTCCGTTAACGCACAGCAAAAAATGTGTGTGATTTAACTGGAAACATTTTTCAGTCAGATGGAAATGTTTTGCTTTAATCCCTGGTTTAGAGTCTTTGAGAGGGCTGGAGTGGACTACAGTTTGTGAATGTAAGTGGAAGCAGAGCGGGAAGCAGAGCGGGTTCGACTTCCTGACAACCTGGAGGATGAAGCTGTCCTTCAGTCAGCTGGATCCCACTGTCTCCTCAGTGAAGGCATTACACTGAGCAGATGGGATCATCCCCTGTGCGGCTGAAGGCTTTCTTTGTACGTGAGACAAGTCGAGTAAATGTCCTGAATGGAGGAGAGTGGGGCACTGGTGATCTTCAGATGCTCTCACAACTGGAGCTGAAGGCTTCAGGATGTAATGTAGGCACCATATAATGATGCAGCTGGTCAGGATGGATATGGTCCCTCTCATGGTCCCTCATTGATCGTCCACAGTTTACAATGTATTTTTAGGGAAGACAATAATTATATATATAAATATATTATTTAGTAATACTAATTACTAAATAATACTATTACTATATTAATAATACTAAAACTAATCCTGTTTTATGATAATACAATACACTTCAACATCCTCTACTACGCAGCAGAGACGTTTTAAAGGAATCTAACACCAATATTAGGAAAATGTAGTGAGGAAATTGGGTGAGGAGCACTGTCAGTCCAGAGAGCACCACCTTTTGACATTAGAAGGTGGAGGAGGACAAGCGCAGGGCCGGTCCAAGCCTTCATGGGGCCCAAAGCAGAATTGTGTCTTGGGACCCTCACAACATCACGATAGATAAATCGCCCCCTTAGGTATTCACTTGGACCCCTTCTGTATATCACATTTGCATTTTTTGAGGCTTGTAGGAGCAATAGCATATTACCCATTTCCATTTTGTTGGAAGTAGTCAAAGCTACCTCAGAACTTCTCAGAACGCAGATAGAACCTTTAAACAAAATATTCCTTAAAGGAGAGTCAATTCCAACCCCTCACTCCGACTATACTTGCAAAAGAAAGAAGACTAGTAATTTTGAGGAGACACAAGGGAAATTATTGATACACATTTAGCCACTTTTGGGGGCCCCCTGGTGATTTTGGAGCCCTAAACAGCTGTGTAGTCTGCGTATAGGCTGGTTTGGCCCTGGGCAAGTGTTACCACCTCTTGAAATTGACTCAAGTTGACCAAGGACTTGACATTGTAAGTCAGGTGGCTGTAACCTTAAACTTGTAAGTATACTGTACTGTACTGCCCTGTTGCAAAACTATTCAGTACATACAGCTTCAAATATCCCAATGCTAATGCCATGGGAGAGAGTAACAGCCTATTGTAAATCACCCAATTATAGCCACACAGAAAAGTATAGTCAAATCTCAATTCCTATGCTCCTTGCAGACGGCAGATAAATCTTGAGTAACATTTTTAGCATGTAATAAGCAAAAGCCAGTGGCACATATTGGCGCATTAATATCAAATGGATCCCACATATTTTGTTAATGGCCACAGTGAGTTGTGGCCCCGTCGTAACTCACACGAGGCGCTAATGTAATGTGATTGTGAATGATTGGGGACAACAAATTACACCCTGTATCTGTATGTCACATGCACAGGCCTACCCTTCATCATTTATATGCAAATAGTAGGTTAGCTCACGTTGTTATGGGATTTGCAAGTCTGAAAACCTTTTAGGAAATGGGGAACACGGTCTTCTTGGCTCCTGGATTGACAAAGCAATATATTTTGCGTAATAGTGAATATTAAGCACACCTAAAAGTCATATTTCCCTGTAGTGCTCAAATAGGTTACATCCAGCTTTTGGAAAACCCCAAATGCATGGTGTAAGAAATGTTAGTTAGTCTCCTGGAACTTGTACAACATATTTGCGCGGTCTCTTCAGTCTTCAGCCAGATAGAATTGATTTGTGGCGGTAAATTATTGCTCATTATTTGTGAAGCGAATGGATGCTTTTAGAGCATGAGGGTGCATTAATTCATTTGTGTGGAAGCGGATATTCACTCTGAAGGAGAAAGTGCATTTTTTTTTACTTTGCACCATGGACTGTAATGCATAGATAATGAAAGAATAAAGTTGTTCATTGTAATAATCAGAGGTTCTGCCTGTATAATGAGCATTTACCATCGGCTGAAGAAAGGAGATGCTTTCATACACAATCACAGCACAGTCTTAAAACAATGTGATTAATATAATTGAAGGAGTGTATTCGAAGCCAGTCAGGCTATATACACTTTTAAGTACAATTGCTTTAAGACACTACACAAGGTGCATTGGGTAACATTTTAATGGAGTGATATCAATTAGAAACTTTTGCTTTTTGGTAGGAATGCACCAATCCAGCTTTTTTACTTCCGATACCGATACTTGGGGTTTGAGCAGCTACCGATATCCGATACCAACCGATGCCGGGAGATACAAAAAAACATGCAGGTTTGTAGATGACATTGTTGTTTATGTTGTTTTGTAGTGAGTGAAAAACTGATCGGTTCGTGTTATATTAATATAGAGGAATTCCATTAATGCATTACAAATATGTTTTGTCTGTGGCAGTATTTCTCCAACTAAAATACAAACACAGACTTTCAACACTGGAAAATATTATTTCACTACTTTTTCATAGCTTCAGCCACAGCCTTGATTGGTTGAAGCTAGCATTAGTATTTTGCGTAGCGATCAAAAGTAGTATTGTAAAGTGTAAAGACTGAATTCTACAGGTTAAGAGCTTTCAAATGACATACAGCATGTCCATATTCACTTGATGAGTTGGTAAAAATATCGGTTCAGTATCAGATATTTGGAATCAATACCCGATACTGTAATTTTTTCAGTGCAGTGTCGGATCGGTGCAGCCCTACTTTTTGGAGGTTCAAAACTCAATGAATCCGGCTGAGAATACTTCATGGTCTTGCCCTGCCCCCTCTGTCTAAACCTAAACCCATGAGGGAGATGTGCAGATCCCACACACACAGAAGAGCAACGTTTGGACAAACTGTTCTGTCCGTAAGAGGAGGTCAGGTTTGGAACAGTTTGCCAAGAGAATGCCCAACTTAGCTCTCTTCAACAAACAACTTGAGACGTTTTCTCAAAGCAAATCAGTCCTGCGCTCACTTTGTATTGTTTTATGATGTATGTTCCTTGGGACTACAAATGTAAATTAGCATTTTTGCTATGATCTTGTATACTAGTGTACTTTAAGATTGTTCATGAATGTGCGCTGTCCCAATTAAATAAATAAAATATTGAAAAAAATCCCCCTCAACAAGCATTCACAATATTGTTAAGTACAAGACTGTCACGGTTGAGTCTGTAGGAGCTGCTAAAGTGGAGATGTTGTTGCCACAATGTGCCTTTGAAGTAACCTTGAAGTAACAGCAGCTGCAGGTAATCGTCATTGTAGTAAGATCTTCAATATGTAGTAGTTAGTTGCAGTACTTTGTGCACGGCATCGAAGACTATAATGGCAAGGTATTTTGACCGAAGGACATTTTTATTAGTGTGCATTAAGTACAGGTTTATCTCATTATTTATACAAGTACTTTCAGGTAAAAGTAGTAGAGATTTGGGGAACAACTTTGCAGCGGAAACAACAGCTTATTAAACTTTTGCAAACAGGAAATCGCAGAAAATTGGGTCTCTAAAAGCCCCAATTATCTTTTGCTCGTCTGTCTGATTCACTGAGGAGACTGAGCTTAAATGGAGTGTTTTGAACCTGCACAAAAAGCTTTTAAAGTTTTGTTATTTCCTGCCCTTCTCTCGCTGCTGTCACAATTACGAGTGGCCTTCCTCTGTCTGCGCCTCACGTGTGAGAAGTGGCAGGATGGCGAAGTGCAGTTTAAGAGCAATTTTGAGTCACTTCCGTAGTTTCTCTTTGGCCCTAGGTCTCTGTGTACTTCTTCCACTGGACAATGCATCATCCCAGGGAGATGACAATGTGAAGTGAAATTTGAAAGTGCTATACTTACTTACCATAACCAATAATCCTAATTGCCAGCACCGCTTAATTGTTTGTCTCTTTCCTTTTAGAAGACCAATGCTGTGTTCATTATTTACCATGTGAACAATGCGGGACCCCTACTATAAAAACAAATTAGTAATAGATAATAACAAGCCAAAAAAACCTTTGTTCACTAATCGCTGTGGTTTTTAATGAAGAATTATATGAAATACACTATCAATATTTAACTATTTTACATCTTGGGTCCCGACTCCCACTTTGGGAACCACTGCTAGTTACAGTGAATTATTTTAGTTTCCAATGCCTTTCTTCATCGGACATTATTGCCTTATGGCATATATGGTCCTTATAAAGAAGGACTTTATTGTATTTACGGAAAACTACACTGAAAGAACTCTGTAAGAACACCTTAATTCCCCTTAAAGTATTCTGATATTATTTTGTAATTCCAGTGTAGTTGTAATAGGGTCATCCTCCATTCAGCTTTTTTACAGTGCAAGTACGTGGTATTTAGATTCTTCAGTCTTCATCTGTACTGTAGTTGAAGTGCAGGATGTTTCGCTTGTGGGTCTTTTAAGAAGAAACCATTAGGAGGAGTTAACATCTAAGTCCCACCTCTCTTGGTCCTAAAGGTTGGAAAAAGGACCAAGAGAGGTGGGACTTAGAGGTTAACTCCTCCTACTGGTTTCTTCTTAAAGAGCACCTAAACGGGCGTGCCAGAGCCTTACTCCTCCCACACCAAAAATTTGAAATCTGCCATGAAAGAGGCGTGCTCGCTAATCCAACTCCAACTGGCTACGGGGGAGGACAGCACAACTTCTACCTCATCAGCTAAATGCAAAATTCTAATTAAGTTAAATAGATACAGTTGACGAGTTGAACCTCCAGAGGGCGTTAGCCACTCGGTTTTAGGCATAAAAGGACACTTTTGAGCAAGTTTGCACTACAATGTCAAAATATTGACTGAAACATATAGACAATACTAATATATTATATTACACACCCATTTACACACAACTTTTATCAGCAAAAGAAAAGTTGGTTTGGTGTTTAGTTGCTCTTTAAAAGACCCACAAAGGTGTCAGTCATTTATGCTCATACTCATTTGCTAACGAACTCCTGTACGACTGAGAACCTACGCAGATGGTATTTAAAGGTCCGTAATCCAAAGTGTTACCCGAAAAGTAAAGTGAAGTAGGCACGGTGGCTGAGTGGTTAGTGTTTTGTTCGTGGACCGCGCAGGGCTTTAATGTCACTGTATTGTCCCTGTAGGGAAAGTCGTCCCTCACATGGCCTGGGACTCAAACTCAGGACCTTCTTTCTATGATTGATTAGCGTTACTCCTAAGCGAGAACATTTATCCAACTAGGACAATGTTATTTTGACCATCCTCATTAAGCGAATCCAAAACACTTGACCTGATTTAGCCAGTTTGAGTGAGTAGTTTGCGCAGCCACTCTTTCTGACCACAAGAAGACGCTTCATAGGGCTTTGTGCAGAAAGATAGGGAGAGTAATGCTATAAGTATGAGGCACATGTTTATAAGCTTTGGGTTGTCATAATCTGTAGAACTGTAGAATCTGTAGAGCACACAATGGCTCAAAAGACAGACTTAATTATTATGCATGATGCTCGTTTTCTGTTTTGCCATTTCATCTTTTATTAAAATGTGTTCAAAAAAAGTTTCTTGTGTCTGCCATACTAAAACACTATCGATTACCCGGAATAATTTTGCATAATTTTTGACTTGGCCCCCCTCAAAATGCACTACCTGGCTTTCTGAGTAAAGGGCATTTCCGCTGCTCAGATTTTGCCGCTGCTCTCCCTGTAATCAGCTATAATTGAGGAAACAATACTGATAAAAACCTGGGACATGGAGTGCCCTTCAGAGTGCACTGGGAACAGAAGGACAAGACACTGCAACCCTCCTCATTTTGACTTTGGTGAAAGCTTTGTTCGGGAGGCGAGAGGACGTTTTTTGTAATAGGAAGGTGTAAGAAAATAGTAACCTCTCAAAATTATGCAGTTAACCAAAATGATTATTTCCCCGTATAATAATAGCTTATCTCCAACAAGGGTCGATGGGATTGCTCCCTAACACTGCCGGCTTTCGCAAATATGCCTGAAACCATTTGCATCGGAAAGAGGAGGGCTCAGGCTGTAAAATGAGCCCACCCTTGTCCTTTAGGCTTCTCGCGTTGAAAATTCATGTCCAAAAGTGCTGACTCGGCATTTCGCAAAACTGCCAATTCCACACTTTACACAATCGCCCCCACACATTCAAAACAGTACTAGATGGAAACTTGGGGTGTTTTTTGCCTAAGACTATTGCATCTTTAAAATGTGTCACTGGTCGGTTGCCATCTTGTTTTGTGTTCATCAGCACACTTGATGGTGCGTCATGAAGAGGTGTTTTAGAAGAAAGAAAAAAAAAACCCTTAGACCCCAAAGAGTCACTGTAAAATAGATGTCCTGTGGCTTGTTCGTAGGTGGGATCTTTGAGACCCGGGAGAGTGAGCTGGTGAGTATGGACGAGCTGGCCTTCAAGTTTGCCGTGAACAACATCAACCGCAACAAGACGCTGATGCCCAACACCACTCTGACTTACGACATACAGAGGATCAACGTGTTCGACGGCTTTGAGGCGTCCAGGAGAGGTGAGCCAAAACACTGCCACTTTCGAAGGGGGGTTATTATACTTTTTGCAAGTGTTTGGTAATACTCTCAAATACATCTTGATCATTATCTTAAACTTTGCTGGTTGCAACGCTATATTGATCTAAAACGGCTAATCTAACTCTCCCGCTCCTGTATTTCGACAAGCAAACTCCTCATAAGCCCCTCCCTCTGCTCCCCTTCCCCGCTTGTCATGAAAAAAAAAATAGCGTGGTGGTGCTTCAGGGGTAAGAGATTGTGAGGGAAGGAAAGCATTTCCTGGGAACTGTCGCTGCGGTGCTAAAATAGCCTGTTGAAGAGGAAAAACTTACTTAAACATGCACGAATGGATGGAAACTTAGCTCCAGCTACAGTATGTTTTGAGGGAACAACACCAATACACTAACATAGTAAAAAGCTCTGAAAAAAGTCAGTTTTGCTTTAAGGCTAAAATGATCTAGACTTTGGGACATTTATATAAAATCAATGCTATGTTCAGATACATTTAATTATGCATTACACAAAATAACTAAATATTGTACTATTGACAGTCAAAAGTACCTGCCACTTAACTGTGCGCAACAAGATGTATTCCCGCGAGATTTGTTATTTCACTTGGGAAAACTCGTGAAAATACATTTTGATAGAGTCCTATCACTTACGCTCGGCGCGACCCAGATATTTGCGTGACCAATGACGTGCCTGCACTGGGGTTTAAGGCGGGACATGTTGGTTTGACGTCGCACCAACGTCCTGTCGAAGAATAACAAACATGGCTACGTCTAAGGACTTACTTTTTGATGCCGCAATTGACTCTGTTTTAGCTAAAATGCCTATTTCTGCTTTGAAAAGGGAGCAAAGAGACATTTGTGCTGTTCTCTGGACTGGATTTGGTAAAAGTCTGGTAGGCGTGTCCTAAAGGGCGTTTCACCCAATTATCTCAACGTATTTCTGTCACGGTCCCTCCCTTTCACAAGGGGTTTGAACGAGATCCATACCAGGTTGATAATGTGTAGAACTAAAATCAGAGTCTACGCATATCACTCTGGCACATACCTGTCAGTGGCTCTGCAGATAGAAATAAGCCTAAGGCAATAATCTGGCATATTTACTGTACATTTGTTTAAATGTCCATTAATATGTATTGTTCTTCCTTTCATCTTAAATAAATAAATAAAACAATAATAAATAAACAAACCTACTTCATAATTTATGTATTTATATTTTGGTGCATTATTCATTCCCTTCTCAGCTGGTGAGGGAAGCATTTGTCACTGAATGCTTTTTGAGCCGTGTCAAAGATTAATCTGTGTCTATTGGGACAAAGTGTGTCATGGAACACAAACGCTCAAATACAATCTGTCAAAGTATGTGAGGTCCCTTGTTCAAAGAATCCATGACAATATTTCTCATAGAGTAATGGTTATAGGCAGCTTTACCTCTGCCATTAATAATAAACTGTACTTCTGTCACTATTTCGGCAAGATCCCTCTTTGCCTCACAGCAAAATGGGTCAAATACATACATCCTTACAGACTCTCAATCTTAACCACATCCTATTATATCTATTTTTAAATATAAGTAAAGTTTACATACTCAAATTGCTTCTATCTACCTCCAAAAATGATCACACCTTTTAAAAACTGAACAAAGGCAGTTGCGTCTGAATCACAAGGTCACCTCGCACCAAATGTTTGTGTAAGAATTGAAACAACAGTGCTATTATCAGTCCATCTCCCTTTTGGCTGTGATTACTGGATAGTTTATTCATTAGCATTTTTTACTTTCCAAGAAAAACACTGCCGTCCTTCCTTGACAAGCCAGACACATTTGGGTCTCCGCCCTTAGAGATATAAGACCAAATTTCACCGGCGCACACACATGCCACTGTTGGGCTCATGATTTGGTTCTGCTCGGCTGCCCCAGAACCGCGACTGGCAACATAATTGGAGCTCAGAAAACTGAATAGTCGAAAAAGATGGCACCTCAAAATGTCAAACTACTGACCCGCACAATAGATCATGCAAGAGGAGATCGCGACGCAGGGAAGATGAGATTTTTTAAAGGATAAAAAAGTAAAACAGATTCCAGAGAACAGTAGTTGTAATGTGTTGCTCTTTTACTGAGGTGTGAAAGATGCTGTTGACTGTGAATGCTTCGACAAAACAGAATTGTCAGTGATAGGATATAAAATTTAAAAAAATGACTGGAACATTTGATCATTTTTACCACCGCAGTTAATTTCTCTAAAATACTATGTGTCACGATACTTCAGGGACGACATGAAACGTGTCGCAATACAGTGAAGATTGTGAAAATTTTGTGAAAAAGTTATAAACCAAATGCAAAATGACATTGACCTGACATTGATGGAAGAATGGATCTGTGTGGGTTCTCAGTCGTACAGGAGTTGTCCATAAAGAAGTCATGCTAATGAAGCTGGACAATTGGGCAGAGCAGGGTCATAGAGTGTCAACAGCCTTAGATCTTAGCCCAGGGTGAGACAATAGTGAGGTCACAAGCGCTAATTAGGTATGAATAGATGTTTTCCAACCTTTAGTCCCAAGAAAGATGGGACTTAGAGGTTAACTCATTATACTGGTTTCCTCTTAAGAGACCCACACGTGTGTTAAATCATCATTCGCCGATGAAGATCTTTGGATTAAGAGCGAAACATCCTACACTTCAACTACAGAGTACAGATGAAGACTGAAGAATTTTTGCCTACAATGAACAAGTTGGATGTTTAACAAAGTAAAAACCTACATTTAAAATACAATTATTATTTACCTCCAATACCTTCAAAAATACCTCTAAACACCTAACAGCCCATAAACAGAGCTCTAGGCTACTGCAAATAGCTTACAGAGCGGCTAACACAGCATGGCTGTTAAACAGTATTATTATTATTGAAAATATTGATACTTTGATAGTAAATATTTATTTATTTTTGTTTTTGTTTGTTTGTTTGAACAGGCACATGTATCATGAGCTCATGTTACATACCACAACATTTTAGCCAAATCTAAGTCTCAATGTCTGTCCTAGTGGGGCCTTTACACTAAAAAAACAAACATCATGTTGTTAATACAGACAACATAATACAATGCAAACAAAACAAACATAGCAGAAGGTCAGTGATAATCACACGTCTGACCTCTGATTAAAAAGTCTTTGAAAAGGACCCAGTCTGACTTCCTTCAGTTCAGTGGATAAACAATTCCAAGTGTTTGTGCCTTGTACAGAGAAGCCTGATTGTCTGAAAGTAGTTTTACGCCTTGGGACTTGACAGTTCCCTGATCTCCTCTGGTCCTTGGGCCCACAGATCTGAGAGGAACTATACACTCACTAAGGACCAGTGGGGCCTGACCGTGCAAACGTTATACAGTACATTAGCTTAATTGAACACATTTGATGAAGCTTTCAAAATTTCTTATCTAAGATTTTAACAGCTCTGTTGTAGATCATTCGCAGCTGTGGCCTGTGACCGTGAGCTGATGCAGTAACTTATATTATGAGGAGATCATGGAGTGCATGAACGTGTGAGCATTGAATGGCAGGTAGTCTCTGATCAGTCTGAATTAATGTTTGCTTTAGTAAATCTACAGACTTTTGATATGACTATCAAATTTAAGATGAGAATCGAGTACAAGGCCCAGATATTTGATCTCCGAGACTCGCTGAATATTTAGTTCTTCGGTTATGGATTTGGTTCTTATAAGGCCTACTAACTATGTGTTGTTTTTTTTCGTGTGAATGTATTTTAGTGCTTTTTTACCTGATGGCAGATGAGAAAAAGCCTTCTGGCTAACTGGCCTTTGAAACCTTGTCTAATCATGTGTTTTATGAAATTGTACTGTCCCCTTTCAAATAAACTAATCTAATCTAAGCTAATCTAATCTTGAGGCAAAGCAAACAGACATGGTCTTTTTAACGTAATGACAAACCTGAATGTTTAGACAGTTCATCAGAAACTGCCCGCACACTTTGCCCTCGCACATAAATCACTGCATCATCTGGAAACCTGCTGTTGGACATTAACTGGCAGATCATTAATGTACAATGTAAAAAACAAAGCTCTCCTTTGTTCAATTTTTAGGAATGTGGGCATTTCATTATTGATCACCACACACTGCTCTCACTCTTCCACATCAAGTTGTTGTTTTGAAATTAAAATTGGGGGGATTCGAATGTGACGATTTAGTTTATCAAATGCTTTTTTGAGATTTTAAAGACAGCCCCAATCATTTCTCCGCTGTCTATTGCAGGTTTGCTCTACGAAAAAGCGTTTTGCCGTTTCTGTGTAGTTTTGTGAATGTATGTAAACGGTGGTATTGCAGGAGAGGCATACAGTATGTCACAAAGCAATATATTGTCCCCTAGTAAACAGACGGGTGAGGAGGAAGGTTCCAGGTTGCTTTATTTGCATCCGTAGATTTTTGACATTCCTTCACACACACAAGCAGTGTTGCGGAGAATACTTTGAAATTGTATTCCGTTACAGAATACTGAGTACTTGTCCTAAAATGTATTTTGTAACGTATTCAGTTACTTTGCCCAGTCAGTGTACTGTATTCTGAATACTTAGATACTTTCACCTTCATTTGCTTTATATTTTTGTATAAATATGGTGAAAGATTAAAAATATGTGGCAACACTTTTACACCAACTGTTGTCTGTCTCTTCTATCTTTCTTTTTTCCTTCTCTCTCTCTCCTTCCTCTCTCTCCCTCTCTTCTTCTTCTCTTCTTTTTCTCTCTCTCCCTCTCTCTCCTCCCTGTCTCCCCCTTTCCTTTCTCTCTCTCTCCCCTTCCTCTCCCTCTCTTCTTTTTCTCTCTCCCTCTCTTCTTTCTTGCTCTCTCTCTCTCCTTCCTGTCTCCCCCTTTCCTTCCTCTCTCTCTCTCTGTCCTTCCTCTCTCTCTCTCTCTCTCCCCCCTCTCTCTCTCTCTCCCTCCTCTCTCTCTCTCTCTCTCCTTCCTCTCTCTCTCTCTCTCTCCTTCCTCTCTCTCTCTCTGTATTCCTTTGGTATTTGAAAAGTAACTGTATTCGAAATACCCTCAAATGAGAGAGTATTTGTACCTGAATACAGTTACTCAACATGAGTATTCTGAATACGTATTTTAAATACATGTATTTAGTTACTCCCCAACACTGCATA
>OMNZ01052374.1:0-13821 GCA_900303255.1 Lesueurigobius sanzi
TGTCAAGTCCACTCATTTGCTGACGAAGCGTCTTGGATAAAGAGCGACACGTCCTACACTCCAACTACAGAGTACAGACGAAGACCGAAGAATCTTTGCCTACGACGGACAACTCCTGTACGACTGAGAACCTACACGGTTTTAGTAGTAGCTTCATATCAAATGTATTGGCACCACTAGTTATCACTCAGTAGCCTACTACAGAAGTACTGCATAGTGGTAGCCAGCTCTCACAGCAACAGCTTTGCCCATTTTGTTGAAGTATACTGATACTAATTATTGACTAATATAAGTCAACTGGTAATATAATTAATAGTTTTAGTACCAATAGTGAAGTAGCAGGAGTAGTTTGTATTTGCAGCAGTCGGCCTACTAGATACAGTAACTACAGGGCCAGCTCAAGCATTCACAAGGCCCTAAGCAGAATTATGTCATGGGGCCCACGCAATTTCCTTCCGGATACATTTATATTTCAATAAAAGAGATGGAGTCAATCCCCCCGCCCTTCAACCTCATTGTTTGTAAAAGAAAGTAGACTACACTGAAAAAAAAAATGTATGCCCTGATTTGAGTCATTTCAAGAGTTAGATTTTTACTCAAATTTAGATAAAAACAATATTAATTTACTTAAAATAAAAATCAATGTGTTTTCTTAATTTAAGTGTTAAAAACTTAAGTGCAAAAATCTTGAAATTACACTCAAATCAAGGACAGATATAATTATATGACAAGTTTACTTGCTTTACTTACTCGATTTCTATTTGCAGTGAGTGTACTGTACTGGTTATTTTGAGGAGACGCGAGCTTTGAGGGAAATGTATGAGTCACACAACACCTGTAGAACAAACGTATGCAATATTATATGTAATTATATGTCTGGAGCCCTCAGCAGCTGCATAGTCTGTTCATTACGCTGGGCCGGCCCTGAGTAACTAGATATACAGTATTTGTTAGTTATTTTTTTCTTACACCCTGTTACAAAGGAGCTATTCTACCCCTCGGTTTTAGCACATTTGTAAGAAAAGGATATCTCAGAGACACGGCGTCAATGGAAACGGGACGAGAGGCCGACTAAGAGAAAGTGTGCTCAAAAATCCAACAGATCTTTATATCTGCGCTGAGCTCGATACACCACCGCACAGTCATAATGAGGTCCTTTAAGGATGTGCCGACGCTGTAACGGCCATCACAAAGCCTTTAAAGCTGCCCCATAACTGTGTGATAGTTAAATCAGTAGTACGTTATAGATTAGTGCCATTTCATATATAGGTCAAATCCAGTGTTCAGGAGTAGTATGACAGATGGCCGTCTTGGCGTCTTTACAGCTGGACTCCGTCGAGCTGTTGCTGAAGAGGTTCCTTACTCGTCGATGTAAAAATTTGCTTTCGTTATTTTTCTTTTTTTTTTTTATCAAGCAGATGAGAAACAGACTTGTGATCTCGAGATAACAACATTAGCAGAAGCTGTGAAGCTGGATGTCCAGTGTTGATAATTCTCTGAACACTCGTGCCAAAGACAGAAAGCAAAGCCACTCCCTGTAGTGTTTTACTGTTGAGGTGAGCCAAAAGGTATTTTCACTGGGGGGGGACCAGTAGGGGCAGCAGGACTAGCCCAATTCTTTAAAATACATTTCAATTAAAGATGTATACACTTAACCCCTTAAACCCCAGCGTGCCAAATTTGGGATACAAAAGAATAATGAAAAATTGTGAAAAAAAAATTACAAAAAGTGTGAAAAATCGAAAAAAAAAACAAACAATAAAAATGTGAGGAAAATTATCAAAAAAAAATGAAAAAAGATGACAAAAATTATGCAAAAAAAAAATGATGAGAAAAATTGCAAAAGAAACCCAAAGGAAAGACGAGAAAAAAATTGAGAAAAATTATGAAAAATCATGAAAAAAAGTGAGGAAAATTATCAAAAAATTACGAAAAATACAAAAGAATGATGAAAAATGACAAAAAAAAGATGACAAAAATTATGAAAAACAAAAAAAAATCATGATCAATATTGTTGACTTTACGTTTCTTCAGTTCTTTAAGTTTTTATGTTTTCAAATCACAATTGAATCATCAAATTTTTGGTTTTTGATGGTGCTTTTGTCAACTATTTTGGGCCCACTGCGCCTTGTGTGTCCAATTTGGGTCCTGTGGGGTATAAGAGGTTAAATGATATGGCAGTATCCATTCATTTGTCATAGTTTGGTGATTTAGTATCAGTAACTTTGGGGTTGACTTGTTAGCGACCCCCAATACATCGCCTCCAGAGTGGCCTGGTGCTGAGCCTGGCCGCCCTCAGACACGCCTCTGCTCTTTAACCCTATAACCTTCAGTTGTGTCGTCTTCTCACAGATTATTCCACGGTGCATCTAAATCAGCTTCTGGAGAAAGCCGAGGCCATCGCCGGACGCATGCTGCCTTTCTCGGTCTTCTACAGGAACCAGAACAAAGAATACTTTGATCACTGCAGGTACATTATCATTTTGTTTCTATTCGCAAATGGTTTGAAGGATTGAGCTGATGAAGAACAAAGAAATATATGATGGTCTTTAAAAGGAAACTGTGGGCAATATTAGCCCTTTCATTAAAAGCACTTGTCAAATGGAAATGAACTAAAAAGAAAAAAGTAATTGGTATGTATTATACTAATATACATGATTGACTTTTTAAAATCATTTTATCAGTAGTACAAAAACTCAGCTTTTGCTCACCTAGACGAAAACTCTGGTTTATGGCTTATTGCTTCTTCTCTCTGGGCCAAAAGCTTATCTGACAGTTGTTTAAGGAGCAGAACAGGAGAGAAAAAAAACACACTAGACATATTTCTCTGCTTTTGTTTTGATGCGAGAAGACTGTGTGTCACAAACACGAGAATCGTTGGAGCCGTTTTTAGCTGGACTACAGTGTGTGTGCTTGTACATCCTCCCCTGCACTTGTCATGAGTTCTAGAGCAAGAAAATAAACTGCACAATGCCCCACGCCTCTTTGTTGGGAGCACACATGATGACGTCATGTAGGTACACAATTTTGCTGAGTGGTTTTCAAAGGCCTTTAAGAGCGCATGTGAAAGTGCACCATCATGTGGCCACGTGTGGTGCTGCCATCAATGTGTACAGGAGTGGTTTGACCCGAGGCCAATAACCACAGTGACAACAACACAGCACTAGTTTGTGCAATTCTGCTGATTGCAATATAATTGTTGTTAATCTGTTTAGCTGTGTTCTCTGGAGGAGGGTCGCACTGAGGTTGTTTCCTGTGGTTGTAGTCCTAAACAATTTGTCTTAAAGATTCAGTTATGACTTCTAGGCCAGTGGTTCCCAACCTTTTTTGGCTTGCTTACCCCTTGGGCCTTTTATTTATACACCAAGTACCCCCTGCGTCGATGGTTTTGATGATAAGTGAATGACTAAAACTTCTATTTATCAGTAAAAAGGCTACTAAATATTCTCTAACTCTAACTCTTTACAGTTACATCTTTTAAATAGCTTTTCTTTGAACATAATAATCAAAAATACAATTCAGTTCTTATTTATCTTATTTTGTATCTGAAATTATTCCAACACTGGTCTAGGCTGTGAACCATTTAGTCAGTCTTACCAAAATATCAAACGAATAATCTGTGTGTTTGTTCCAGAGATGAGCAGGAGAACCGCATGCTCCCATCACTGAAGGACAACAGTGGCAGCCATGGCTCCCCCATCAGCACTAAACTGGAGGGCATCTTCTTCAGCTGTAACACAGAGTTCAACACGGGCAAACCCCCGCAGGACTCCCCTTACGGCCGACAGCGCTTCGAGGTGCAAGCAGACGCTCTGTTCAACCCAGACACGAGCCTGTACTTTGGGGACTTTTACTGCATGTACACAGCCTATCACTACGTCATTCTTGTCCTGGCACCCAAAGGTTCCAGAGGCGATGACTTCTGTAAGCTGAGGCTCCCAGAGCTGGACATCACCAACAATCGCTTCCTGATGTGCAAACGCAGCGAGGCAGGGGACGGCCGGCTGGTGTTCCATCACGCCCAGGACGTCATTCTGGAGGTCATCTTCACCGAACCCCTGGACCTGGCGCTGGGGAAGGTCGCAGAGATCAGCGGGCACCAGCTCATGAGTATGTCCACAGTCAACGCCAAGAAGGACCCGAGCTGCAAGACCTGTAACATCAGCGTGGGGCGCTAAGGAGAGCTCAGGCAGAAAGAAACAGGGGACGGACCAGAGGCGCCTGGCCTCGATAGGACACAGGAGTCCACAAACTGAAAAAAGCAGACCAATGCATGAAGCAGCAGCTCTCATAGGACTCTACATATCAGACTTACTGGACATAATCCCCAAAGGAAATACTTGCACTGGAAAAAACATGGTCCCCAATAAAAAATGAACAGTTACTGCAAGCAAACCCACAGTAAACACATTGACAAGAACAAACCAAACAATACATTTTAGACACGTGATCGTGGTAGTCTTCAGCCAACCCTTTAAACATACTAACAACAGCAGCTGCTTCTGCCTCTTTGTTTTTAAAATACTTGCTCACTTCTTTGTTTATGATGAACACCTTTTCATTGATTATATCCGCCAAGTTCAGTGTTTTCCAAACGTATTACTTTACACACAGTTTGAGTGAACACTTTGGGATTGCAGCGTTAATGTCATCTAATTTCATACCAAAGGTATAAAATATGACCTGAAACATGAAGAGAAAACTGCAGCCTGGTAGTGAAGTGTGACCTATTCATGAAGTTATTGACCTTTAAGCATGATGCAGCTCTGTGCCGCATGAGGGCCATCAGTACCTCTGCCAGGCACACGAGAGAAAGTAGAACCATATACTGTGTTTAGCAGAATAAATGTGAAAAAATATTTATTTTTATCAATATATATATAGATATATATGAAAAGAAAAAATATATAAACCAGAAGTGCACAATGTCAAAAGCTCTGACCGTTGTCAACAATGTCATTCAGAAGGAAGCGACCAGGAATACATACTGTACTATACAGTTTAGCTTGCACTTGCACAAAACTCAAACCTAATATTCACAGAGCATAGTGTCATTATACTAATTCTTAATGCATATCATAGCACAAAAGAGGACTAACTACTAACGGACATGCGCAAATGCCACTGGACTGTCTCCTTGATTACATTTAAACAAAGATCCTTGCCACGAAAGCACTTATTTATAAAAATGCAGTTATATGCAAAGTGCCATAATGTACAAGAACATTGTAAAAAATATTAAAGATACGTTTACCTCTTGGTAGTGACAGAGTAATAACTGACACAATGTGCTACTACACTGAACACTTGCTACAGGCAGATTAAAGCCGGGACTAAGGTCTGGGACTAAACTCTTCAGCTGCCCACCATCTCATCCTTCATCCTCCTTCACTCTTTCTTTGTAAAGTGCATTGACGCATGGCATGAAAACTGTGGAGTGTGTAGATCTGAGTCCCACTGTGAGAAACTCAGCTGCTGCAGGTCACGTCCTGCTGTTTACTGAGCAGGGCCTCCAGGAGCCGGAGTTTGGCTTTCAGGCTCTTGTACTGGCAGTACTCCTCTGCCATCGGGCCACGGTCCTCTTTTTGGCAAAGCCTGTTAAAGCAAGACGAACAAACAAGATGCAACAAAACGGTGTCAGAGGAATCGGCCGCAGCTTCCGCAAACACTGGATAGTCCCTCCTTTGTTGCCTTACTCCGATAGCTTTCACAGTGTGTATTGTAATCCAAAACTTGCAGGATCAAACTTGGAGGACTAACATGTACAGTACAAAGAAGGTGTACAGTTCTGATTTATTTCGGTCTTTTTCCTGAGCTCTCTGTGCTTCATTAACGTCAAGTGAGTGCGCATTACACTGATGTATCATCACAACGGGATTTTTTTGTGGATGTCTTTTGTTTTTCACATGGCATTGTTGAAAACCAAATGTTCAAGGTTTAATAAGAGAGAATAAAATTTGAAAGTGATGGGCAGTGGTTGTGATTTGGAGTTTGTGCACAAATGCGAGATCATTACCTGCCAGTTTGTGAGTAAAAGCGCCGCTCAAAGTCTTGCAGTGCCTGATGTAGCTGCCGCCTCTGAGCTCTAGCCGTCTTCAGGTGGTTCAGCAGCTCTGATCTAAACATTTATACATATGGAATAAATAAAACATGTACAACACATTTAGTTATAGGCATTTAATTAATCTAGTATCTTTTGTTATAGCCGCTCGCATAACTTACGAACAAACACAGACAGACGCTTTAAAAGCCAATATAAACAGAAGACATACCTGGATGCTTCGTGGAGGGTTGCCATGGTGATGAGCTGAGGCTGGTGCCCGTTTGCTTCATCTAAAGGAGATACCAGTGGAGTTTCTGACGGCTCCAAGAAAGACTTGTCTGAAGATAAAGCGCACGGTTTCCCCCAGTGAGGCAGCGGCTGAGGGGCAGCAGGCTCGGGGTCGTCCTCGTCAGAGCCCTCTTCTTCATCCTGTTAGCGGCAAAATTAAATTAAAAAAAAAGTCTAATCAGCTGCATTCACGGGACATGGCCAGATCGCTGAGGTCAGGCTGTGCGGGAGAATGTAGATGTTTCGACCTGGTTTGTAGTAATATCTCTGTATCTGTAATTGATGATTGATTATTGTCTATTCTCTGTCTGGACATGTGAAAAAAATAACACTGTAATATTAAAATGTGGTCTCATACAATTGTTGTCTGTTAAAAGGATTTCAAGCCCATTCAATGAATACGACAAATTTGGGGACAAAATCCCTAACAGAAAATTTGATTACATATATTATACCTTTTTGAATATTTTTTTTAACAATATGAACTTCACTTCAATTAAGTGTTTGGTGTTTTCTGATGTAGCACCCTGAATCCGCCACTAGAGGGCAGAAGAGACAAGTAAATCAGCCCATCATCACAGACCGGCTGATAAAACTGAATATCAAATAAATAAAAGAACTTCAGAACTTTAAAACACACTAACTTACAATTGTTGAGATGAGAGTTGGGGCAGAGGAGGAATTCTGGAGCTGCTTGACTGCGCGGTATCGGTCATAGAAAGCCTTCATCAGAGTGCGCTCTTGCCTGGTGCTCTGGAAACACACATAAAACATATTATAATAACACATATTTGAACAGGGTTTAGTCATGTTGACCATGCAGTATGACTTCCTTACCGGGCGCCCATGCAGAGCCTCGTAGTAAAGCAAGCACTTCTGCAAGCATGTCTTCTCTAGAGCTATTTGGAAATGAGACATCTCCTAAAAAAAATCATGAGAAGCAGGATTTTTTTTTTTATTCTATTTGATTTACTCATCTATGCAGGTTTACAGATGTGCTTTCGCAAACCTTGAGGCTTTCCGGCAGTTCAAGCTCTCTCCTTCTTTCTTTGAGTCTGTTGGTTATCACATTGACTGTGTCCTCCACATTTGGCTTTGTGTTTCCATTATGATTAAGCTGCTGTAGCTCCAGCCCTCCCGGTGCTGACCCCCTCTGGTCATGACTGGGTTTGCACGACTGATGAAGTTGGCTAATGTCTCCTTGTCCCTTTATTGATTGTTTCAGCTTAAGCTCTGAAAGATGAAAGTTTAAAGCCTTATTTTTTGTTAAATAATGTAAGTAGAGGATTGCAGGGATCTGTAAAACACAGTGCTGTTGTAACTACCTTTCAGCTGTTTCCGACTCTTGATCAACTCCTTCATCAGCTTGGCCACCTCTGGGTTCGCAGTCTTGTCATTATGAGCCGGCTGAAACAATGCACAAAGTTATGATCCAGATGTTGTGGATATAGTCAATATGGGTTAGTGGTGTATAAACCCAATAAGTTTACATGTTTATGTACTGATATATACAAAGTAGACCAGTGTTTGAGAATATTTAGTAGCCTTTTTACTGATAAATTGAAGTTTTAGTCATTCACTTTCTAACTAATCATCAAAACCATCGAGGCAGGGGGTACTTGGAGTATAAATAAAAGGCCCAAGGTGTACGCAAGACATAAAAGGTTGGGAACCACTGATGTAGACAATGTATTTTGCAGGTACCTGAAAAGCAAATTAATAAAAATCATTCAAATAAATGGCGTTTAGGGTGTCAAAAAAAATAAAGAGTCAACAGCAGCCAGAACCTCGAGTCACAACCCTCTCCACAACATCCACTACCCTCATTGTCCAGGACCTTCTCAAATAACAAGTAGTCAGTCATGCTTTGGGAATGTTCTGACTTAAAAGAGCTTTAACAAATTCAGAATTGACAAATGAGTATCCAGATGGCTACTTTTTTCAAACCTTTTGTTACTATTGAAATGGCCTGAACTGAGGGGTTGAACAAACATGGCTTTTTAATAAATACTGGTGGGGCTCGGTGCGACAGCTTTTGTCTTTGACACTCCTGACCACAAGAGTCTGCTATGAAGCAGGCAGCAAAAGCATGAACAAACCACAAGCAGTGCCACTCTACTTTAAAAGCCATAACTTCTATTCTCACTGAATAAACAAATTTGCAGCTGCTTTGCCAAATAAAACAAATTTTAAAACTACTAACAAAAAGATAGTAAGTCATTATAGGGATAGATGAAAAAAGAACAACTTTGTTTTCTTCCAATCTATGTTAATATTTGGTTAGATTCTATATTTTTGAAACAAATATTAATTTGCCCCGTCACTTAAAAAGTCCTGTAATTGACGATCACAATCCAATAGGTTGTTCAAGTCACATCACAACATTGTAAAGAGTCTATAGTTTAAAAGTGATGTGGAGGCAGCTGGAAATTCCATGGCAGTAACTGGTAACTCTCAAAATTCAGATTTCTAGTCTTACTTTATTTGTAATATCTGTGTATTTCCTGGGCCAATCCACACAAAACAAAAAATGCCACAAAGTTCAATGTCTTCTCGGCCAGCACAACTAAATTATCTAATCATTCTCTCATAAAGGTGTCCATAAGTGGTGACAATATTCAAAAACATGTGCGTGATGTTGGCCAGCAGAAAGGACTTTCAGCCGTTAAGAATAATGTGGCAGGTTTGTGAATCCAATCACTATCAAATACTGATCAAGTACAACATTTTCCTTTAGGAGATTTCTTTCAAAAACTGTTTCTCTCCCATAGAGTTCTTATTGGCACCTGCTCCAACTGAAATAGATTTCTAGTACGTGAATGCAACTTATACAATCCTAACTCATCATGATATAATCTGACTTTAGTGCCCAATTATTACATAAGCTTACAGTGTCCTTCGCAGGATCTGATATCACTGAGTAATTAAGAGTCCAGGGCAATGTCAAAGTTGTTTGCCCAGGACCAATGTTACAGCCAGCCAATCAGGGGTCAGTTGTGCTCGATAGTTGGCTTGGGAGGGACAGTCTGCTTTGAAAACTTGAGATGTCCTGTCAAAAAATAAGTTTAGGAACAGGGAAATCTTTAAAGAACAACTAAACACCAAATCAACTTTTTGTTTTTTTTACCCTCTTGAGGGTAAAATTATATGGGATTTGACTTTTAGAGTCTGTCACCTTATTGGTTCAACCGGCGATGTGACGACACAGAACTGATGTGACGTTAGCAGCTCTGCCGCTGTGGGGAATATAAACGGCTCAGTCTCCCTCCGCGCCCCGCAGAAGCCTACAGGCAAGCCCCTTTCACAGCAGTTTTTGAATTTGGTGAATGGGCGGAGTAAACTTTGGAACAGGAGGTTAGTTGGTCTTTAAGGTTAGGGTTTAGGTTTAGGTTTAGGTTTAGGTATATTTTCAGACAAACCAACTCATCTATCCAAAATTACAGCAGACCGTTCCCTGTGCCTAAACTTCATTTTTGTCACGACATCTCAAGTTTTCACCCCTGATTGGCCGGCTGTAACATTGGCCCTGGACTCTTAATTACTTGGTTATATCAGATCATGCAGTGACCTTCTTCGACTTTGCCCCCGTAACTATGACGTATGAAGTAAACACTAAACAGAATGACGCAGACCGTCGGCAGAATGATTCGACTTTACTCCCACCTTGTAGTGTCTTTCCTGTTCGAAGCGTTCCTCAAATCGCCTGATCCTCTTCCTCAGGCAATGTATGTGTCTGCTCAGCATCGTGATGGACAGACCTCCCTCCTCCGCCTCCGTGTGGACATTACTGCGTGTCCTGGAGACAAAAAAGCACTCATCTCACAAACACTCAACACGTTCCAAAAACAGCTCCTGGCCATGCTTTCTCATATCTTTTCCAAAGGGGCACTTCTTCTAGCCTCCCACGTGCACAAAAGCAAGAACGAGCCTGGAGACAACTGTTGAACCCTGAAATAGCAGCGCGAGTGAGAAGACGCGCTGCTTACATGCGTACTTCCTGGGCGCTCGGCGGAGAGGGGGCGGCGTCGGGGTCCAGGTTGTACCGAAGGCTGTGGCCCAGGTTCGGGCAGCGGGGAGAGGGCACCGGGCAGTCGCTGGTCGTGATGCGAGAGAGGAGCGGGCTGGTGTCGGCGGCACAAGGAGACCTGGGATTGGCCTCTGACGAAGTGGCAGTGCAGACGGGGCTGGAGTCTGGAGGAGAGGACGGAGATGTGGCATTTACTGAGGGAGGGACCACACAGATAAACACAAATATTGAGTCTTTTCTTGGAGTTGTCCAGTAATTTGCATGTTCTCTCATCTCTGGACATAAAAGGCAGAGGCAGATCATAAATGTTTTGGTATTCGCTCCATTCACATACAATAAAGGATTTGACTTCAAACTCTTTCACAAAAATAAATTGACTTGAAAGATTTGTCTTACCAGACTGTGTGGACTTGACTGTGTTTTGGTCTATCGATGTAGGTACGTGGAAGAGCAGAGGGAGTGTTTTCTCGCAGGTGAAAGGCTGGTGCTCAGCTGGTAGATGCTCTGGAACGTGGGGGTCGGCTGGCGATGGGGAGGGTCCCGACTCGGCGTCTAGGGCTTGCAGTTTAAAAGAGGGACTCTGGAAGCAGAAGCAGAACATGTCTTCAGAGATGAAAAGGAATGAGGTAGAAGAGACCGGAGCAGGATCTAAATGTCTATTTCAAGAAATCTTTAAATGATTCTTCAAGTAGATAATGTCCTCAACAAGTGGCTAACTCATCAAAAACGTCTAAAAAATAAGGAATTCGAAGTTTAGACTCCCACACAAGTCAGTAATAAATGTCCAGTCTCATGATGCTGGCGACACAAAAGCACTCAGTGAGCATATTGTTCCTGGTCCTCCTGATGTGTGCGTATGTGATCAGAGCTCAGAGAGGATCCCTAAATCCACTTGGCTTTCCCTTTAAGCGGCATTCCCGGCCTCTGCGCTGCCGAACTGCCTCCACATGGATTATTTATGCTGTGGGAGGATGGGGGGGGCGAGCGGCGGGAGTTGTGCTCAGTGCTCGAGGAGAGAGAGGATGCTGTACATGACGAAGCGTTTCCAGGACAACGTTATCGGCGAAGGAGCCCAGAGCACAGAGGCACGCACTTCTTCTGTTTGTTGTCTATGACTATGCACGTGTGGGCGTAAGCATCGCGCCGTGACGTCAACTCCGCCCCAGAATTGTTTATGCAGCTCGGGGCGAGGAATAAAACGATTTTGAGATTTGTTTTCAGGTCTTCAGGCTTCATTTTCATTCCAAAACAGCTTCATGGCATGTTAGATAATTCATAAAAACACCTCCTCACGCACGTCACGAGAGATAGCATATTCATAAAGGTGAGCATGCCCTTTTTGCAGGTACCACAGCTCTTCGTTGCCACGGAGACGGCCATAAATGAGTCCTAATTTGCGTGCGCGAGGCTGAGGCGATAGAGAAACCTACGTCACAGCTCTGTCTCCCTCCGCAGTCAGTGTGTCGGTCACGAGAACCGCTGCCTTCGCCTCTGCTGCCCTGAAAAGCAAAGTCCTAATTATGTGCCACCACAGCTGAGGCTAAAATGGCTACTGTGGGAGAATGTAGGTCACCACGGCGCACGGATGGCGACAAAAATAGCCTTAATATTTCATCAAAATATATATACACCGAATAAAATATGTTTATTCGGTGTTAGCTTGGAATAAAATGTTAACAATTTATCACCACAAGACAGACTCAGTCACATAAGGCCAGTATTGATGGGATCAGAAACTCCATAGCGTGATAATAATTACCTCGGGGCTTCTGCATGTATCACTTTCTTTCTTTTCTGTGACGCCACGAGGACTGAAAAACAAAATGATATCAGCGGAATGACAGCACAAATGACAAATCCTTATCCTTTAGCTTGTGTCACTCAGTTTCCCCGTGATGGCATTACCCTGGAGCACTTTACTCTAGTTTACTCTGATAAGACATAAGAATTGCTTTACAGAATCTTACATGAATTGACTCGGGAATAGCAATTGCACACAGATTTGTTTCTTTGAGATGTTTAGAGCCATTTTGAGCCTTTCTTCCTGCACAAAGTAGAATATTGAGGCCAGCCCACTGCAAAAAGTACATACAGTTGCGCTCGAAGGTTTACTAACCCTGTCAGAATGTCAGGGTATGTAAACGTATGCATTTCATACAATATGAATGATTTGACACAAAAACCTTTATTTCACTCATGGTTAGTTGCGTGAAGCCATTTATTGTCAAAAAAGCTGTTTGTTTACGCTTTCAACTAGAGAAACTAGCCAAATGTCCCCAATCAAAGGTTTACATATTGTGCATCTTGAAACAAAGTTAGATCAGGAACATTTGAGTAGTTTCTGTTTCAACTCAGTTCTTTGGCAATGCCTTCGCACAAACCACTAACAATGAGTGGAATTGTTTGTGTTATCATTCAAATTCTATGAAAAATGGCCAAAAGATTAAAAGGGTATGTAAACGTATGAGCACAACTGTGCTATAAGTCGCACTTTTTCTCATAGTTTGGCTGGTCCTGCGACTTATACTCAGGTGCGACTTGTATATTAAAATATATAATTTCACACTGATTCTGTTCTTTATGCTATAGTTATCTGAATAACTGTTAGTATGTTACTTTAACATAACAGACACCTATTCAGGTTGTTGTTTATGCTTCATGTAGCTGAATAACCACCATTGTGTTATGGTAGCATACCGTACACCTATTCAGCCTGTTGTTCTCTATTCCAGTGGTTCCCAACCTTTTTCGTCTCGCGTACCCCTTGGGCCTTTCATTTTTCCCGATGGTTTTGTTGATTAGTTAGAAAGTGAATGACTAAAACTCCTATATAATATTAACTTGCCTTTCAAGATGAAATGTTTGTTCATCTTGTAGAAAATGCGACTTACAGTCCAGTTCGACTTACATATGTTTTTCTTCTTCATAATGCATATTTTGACTGGTGCGCCTTATACTCCGGAGCGACTTATAGGCTGAAAAATACGGTATATAGATTTGTTTAAATGACTCAAATTTAGAATATTTATCAACATTTTAGTCGCTCATTTGACTAAGATTATTTCACTTGTTCTGGGGTTTGTTTCAATACATAGCTTCTTAAAAATGTAATTCATTTTCTTAAACCAAACAATGTAGATGACAATAGTAAATCTAATCTAATCTAGTCGAAACTACACATAACAAGATTCATATTCTCAAATCAAGTCATTTAACCCTCGTGGACTCCTGGGGGCATTTTTGACCCCAAACACTACTTTGTCGCTGCATGAGTGATTTGTGATTTGATTAATGACTGAGAGTGTTGTGAACAAGAGTTACACTGGTGAGGGTCATTTTTGACCCCATTTGGTTTCTCTAATATTTCACTCATAAAATTGAATATTGAAATAAATTTGGGTTCTATGTTTAGTGTAACTTCTTACAAACGCACCGATACTAAATTTACAGTTTTTTATTATTT
>OMNZ01052380.1:4874-16790 GCA_900303255.1 Lesueurigobius sanzi
TTTTAAAGCCATAGATATTTTTGTACTATTTTAACAACATTTAAGCTTTGGATGTGAATACACCGAAGGTTATGTCTTCCACCTTTGCCACTGGGGAAGCCCAAGCAATTAGGACTAAACATGCCTAAACTATGTCTGACATGGATAAACACCTTAAACAATGAGATGCTTAATGCTTAAACAACAATGCTTAAACAACAAACATGAGACAATGCAAGAGAAATGGTCAATTGATTTTTGGCTAGTTTTGTCCCTTAAGAAGAAGAAGAAGAGCTTTATTCATATAGAGCCTTTCACAGACATAGTCACAAAGCGCTTTACATGGGACAATTTTACATTCACTCCAAACACGATAGTGGCAGCTGATGGAAGTGTGGCTGCCCACATCGACCTTCAGACCACCACCATGCCTCACACACAGACATCATTCATCCTGGCCTATTGTACATGTTTTTAGTGGTAGCCGAGGGAAACTGGAGCACTCAGAGGAAACCTACGCAGACACAAGAAGAACATGCAAACTCCACACAGAAAGTCCTGGCCCGGGATCAAACCCAGAAACTTCTAGCTAACCACTGCGCTACTGTGCCGCCTTAACATCTGAGTTGATGTGAATGTAAAAAATAGTCTAAACTCAACCTTTCACAATCTTTATTTTGTGACATTTGGTCGTTTCGCACATCAAATTTAGTCTGAAATTATTCCAACATGGCCGACAACTGGACTGTTGTGGTGAAGGAGTGACCTTGGGTGACCGAGCCTTCGCGGCCACCCTCTGGCACTCACTCTCACAATCCATCAGGAACTCGAGCCAAGTTCACGCATACTATGCCCCGCGGCCTGCACCCTGCCTTTACCCAGGTAGCCCCATTGTAGAAGAATCCACGGGTTCAACCTGGACATATGGACCAGTGTGGTGTGCACCCACATGTGAATTGTCTAATCAGCCTCTTGGGAGTGGCAAAACTGTTTTTAAATTCATCGTCGCTCATGTTGAGGAGTACATCATTGCGAAAGAGAAGGTGCACTGGGTCCAAATGGTCGACTGCTGCCTTATTGCGCAGGTGCCTGTGCGCGCTCTCGCTCCATCACCATTTCTGTCTTTTCTCTTTCCTCCATCAATGACATTACCTTTGCAGCAATAGCGCAAAAAAAAGCTCTTGATTTACTGGTCGATCCGTGTTCCTACTTTCACCTTTGGACGTGATAAATTTGACGTATTTTTAGATTACCTTTTGCACGTCTTCGTTGGAGCTGGACCTGGGATGCCTCAGGATCCTCCAGGAGAAAGTGTCTGGGGAGAAGGAAGTCTGGGTATCTCTGCTCAGACTGTTGCCTCCGTGACCCAGCCCTGGATACAGCAGAAGACAACGGATGGCTCTTTATGTCCTCGATCCGAACTCGTCACTGACACCATTGAAATAGATCCTTTTCTGCCTGCTCTGTGCATCTCCTCAGGAACACACTGTATTTTCAAAGATTTATCCGCCCTTTACTGTCTCATTGTCATTGCAATATCAGACATTTACATGGATTTTATTATTATAGATTCCCTTTCTCCCACGGCGCCGCGTCGACGTCTCTCCCACAGCATTTACAATCGTTGCGTATTATGTCCTTTTATTGTCTCCCTAACAGTAAAAATAAACCCTCTAACAGCTCCTCTCCAAAACAGCTCTTTCTACAATCGTGCCTCTCTGAATACATCCTCCACACATCCAGCCGCACAATGACCACGAAATGAAATGAGGAAAGCGCGCGGACGGCGAACAATGCGCCTTTATTGAGCACATTTTCGTTGCTTTGTGAGCCGAGAGCGCGTCTAGTCTGCAGACAGTAGCTCTTGAACTTTGGCCTCTTGTTTTCCCTGCCTTTTTGCTATATTTTTTTTTGTGTGTGGATGCTTCTGCGTCGCCATGGAAACACTCTCTCTCCGCTCGGTCTCGGGCCGCGGGGGTATACGCTGTGCCTTTTGCGCCCAATTTTCAATGCTCGGATCCATGCCAAAATGGGTATGACTAATAGATTGTGATAAATGTTTCGGAAATTGTGCAGTCTGAGGCGGAAGGGAAAATGAAAAGTCTTTATTTTTCCGAAGGTTCACTGCAGCGAAACACGATATCTTTTTAATTTTCACATTTCGGGCCAGTCTGTTCCATGTAAACGTTCACCTGGAAACAAATACATGGCCTCATCTTTACAACGTGGGCTTTAATTATCACGCTGACTCAATGTTTCTCCATGGAATGTATTTTTCTCACATTTTTGCAACCACATTTCACTGCTATTTGTACTTAATATCCAAATACATGAAGTAAAACATGATATTTTCTTTGTTGAGGGTAGAGTTGTCACAATACTTAAATTTCAAACTCGATTTCGATGCTGGAAAAATAAACTCGCTACTCTATGTTTGTGTAGGTTCTCAGTCGTACAGGAGGAGTTAATCTCTAAGTTCCTCCTCTCTTGGTGCTAAAAATAGGAGAACATCTTAGCCTATTCATACTTAATATGGCTCGTTACTTGTACCAAGTATGAATAGGCTAAGACGTTCTCCTACTCCTACTCTGTCTCTTTCCTTCCTCTCTCTCCTTCCCCTCGGTCTCTTTCCTTCCTCTCTCTGTCCTTCCTCTCCCTCTCTGTCTCTTACCTTCCTCTCCCTCTCTCCTTCCCCTCTCTCTGTCTCATCTTTCTCTCTCTCTCCTTCCTCTCTCTCTCTCTGTATTCCTTTGGTATTTGAAAAGTAACTGTTTTCGAAATATCCTCAAATGAGAGTGTATTTGTCCCTGAATACAGTTACTCAAAATGAGTATTCTGAATGCGTATTTTAAATACATGTATTTAGTTACTCCCCAACACTGGCCATGACACACTGGACTTTGGCAATGGCTGCACTGTCCTAATGATCAGGTTCAACATATTTGTATATTCTCTAGTAATTACATCATAACGTGAACACAAACTATCGAAAAAGTACTTAACAATGGATCGTTTGGTTCAGAGGTAAAAGTTCTGAATCACGAGGAAGCCTTCGTATCCAACATTTGTTTATTTCATATGTATTTTGTTCCTTTAGATTCACGTTTTGTCAGTCAACATGCCAGACATGAATGAACACAATTTGTTTTGCCAAAATCATCATCTGGCATCAAATATACTGGGTGTAAATAATGAACAGGCCGAGAGGAGCCCTGGTGACTGGAGCTGGTATTTTTGGCTCATTTCAAGCAGAATCTTTAATAACTGGAACTAGATCTGGATTCGTCCCAAAATGTCAGCACTTCGAAGTATTTTGGGGAATTTAATTAAGTTAAAAATCTCCCTATTACATTTCAGTTTCACCTTGATATTTTTTTTCTTTCTTCATTATGATCAAAAACCTAATTTCTAAAGCCAAAAAAAGACACTTGGCACTTGGTGATAGATCTAATTTCTTAAAAACTCCTTTTTTAAAACTTTTGGACACAATTCATGGTTTGCACACAGCTCTCTGTACAGGCTGGTTTACGATAAGGCCTAAATATATGAATGCAGCTCTCTGTACAGGCTGGTTTATGATCAGGCCTAAATATATGAATGCAGCTCTCTGTACAGGCTGGTTTACGATAAGGCCTAAATATATGAATGCAGCTCTCTGTACAGGCTGGTTTACGATAAGGCCTAAATATATGAATGCAGCTCTCTGTACAGGCTGGTTTACGATGAGGCCTAAATATATGAATGCAGCTCTCTGTAGAGGGCGGTGTACGATGAGGCCTGACAGATTAACATTAAGGTAATGCAACATTATTTTATGTCACGTCAAATACTATTTATTTGTAAATATATGGCAAGATTCTTCAGTCTTCATGTGTACTCTGTAGTTGAAGCATCGGACGTTTCGATCTTAGTCCAAAGATCGTCCTCAGCGAATAAAGACCTAGACACGTTTGTGGGTCTCTTAAGAGCAAACCAGAAGGAGGAGTTAACCTCTAAGTCCCTCCTCTCTTGGTACTAAAGGTTGGAAGCCATCTTAGCCTACCTCTGTATTGTCTCACCCTGGGCTAAGTTCTAAGGCTGTTGACCCTTCCCCCAGTAGTCCAGGCTCATTAGCATGACAGTGGAGATGGTTTTGGTTTGTAAATATATATATTTTTTACCAGATATAAAATGAGCACCACAATGCATTCTTGATCTCAACTTTTTTGTCTCCTTTGATAGCATGCAACCATATGTCTCGTCTATTGTTCTGAAAAGAGTGCGTGCCTGCCGGTATGTTATATAATTTAAGTCCTGGGTTGTTATATACACCTATTTGTGCGATCAACAAAGCTTTTATACGAAAACAAACCCATGTCAAGCACAACAAGCCAATTAAATCTGCTCTGTGTGCTGGTTCTTAACTTATCGCACTATAATCATTGATCTTAAATGTATCACAAATGTTTAATAACCCATAACGTTGTGTTGTGTTGCAGTTACGGCTGTCCTGGTCTGGAGACGATTTGGGAGGCGGACCTCGAAGCGTGTCACCTGTTCTTGCGCGGACTTCAGCTTCGAACCCCGAGCGCCGGCGGATCGGACAACGCTCTGCCTCATGACCTCGCCACCCACGACCCGCCGCGCCCCGAAACTGACGAAGAGGAGCAGGACTGCGCTATGCTGACGGCCTTGGGGGGGCGCTGGTGTCCCGAAGCCAACCTGCAAAACTCCGAGTTCACCAAGGTAACGGAGCAACACACCCAGGATGTATCGCTAAATAGTCAGGGGAGTTATGGGTGTTTAGAGGCAGCAGAATGGTTGGGATCTGCTCTGAAGAAGACTGGACCATTTATAGGTGGCAGCATAGAAATAAAAAGGAGAAATGGCGTTCAACACTAATGTATGTGGACAGTTAGCAAGCTGGAGTGGCTGGTTTGCCGTGGCATTGCAACTTTTGAACAATCAAGGTGCTTTCAGCTTCTGCCAACCATCGACCACATTTGAGTGATGCAGAAGCCTCACTAGAAATCATTAATGAACGTACAAACCTTTTGAGAAATTTACTAAAGATAAGAAATAGTGCGTAACAGTGCCATCGAAGCTAGCCTGTCCTTAGCAATCTGTAAATTCTGGTCAATTATCATTTCCCTACATGTTACGTCTGGGTCTGAGCTCAGTGGCCGCGATACGTCGGAAAAACTTAATCCGAGCCATTCAGCGAGCGGGGGAGGTGGGTGTTGAGCAGATTATCTCTGACCACCTCCTTTCAACACAATTATGAACATTAATTTCATCAAGTATGGTATTAATAATCAATGTTGCAATGGGTTCTAATTTCTGCCTGAAAAAAACACACACATTTTCCCGTAAAAAGGCCTTTTTTGTAGCAAATAACAACAGAAATGGATAATTCTGCATCAGCTGTCACTCATTTGCAACTTTGGAATATTTTGCTGCGTAAAACACGTACGTCACTAGCTGTATCTGAAAGCACAGAGCCATTATTGGGGTCCATAGGGCTTAAGAGGTTAATTGCAGAGAGGCTTTCATTTTGATAGAAATCATCCAAACTTACCAGCCTTTAAACTGAGGAACCGTCTGTGAATGAAAGAAAAATAGTTCTGTATAGATCAAGAAAATCAAGAAAAGTTTATCTATCTATCTATCTCTCGCTCAAATCAAATCAATATGAACCAAACTCTAAAGTGAAAGTCTAAAGCCAGCATTGGGCCATGAACTTCTTCCCGGCGCTATCGCTAACAACAAACTATGCATTATTGATCCAACGCCTCGACATGCCTCCGCGTTGTACGAATGGATAATGCGTGTCGAGCCTCGGATAGAACAAGGGAAGACGCTCCACGGAGGCTGCGACATGGAACGCAGCTCGTTGTGCGCGCTCATGCATTTAAAAGGTCAAACGAGAACAGCGGTTTGCGTCTGACCTCGAATAAAGGCGACTTTGCGTACTTAAAATAATTGGGCCGATGAGGAGATGCATGAGTGAGGATTACTGTGGCACATACGCACAGTCAAGTCAAGGCACGGGGAAGTGTTTGTTGTCAGCATTAGAGGGACAAAGTTCTTCATCGAGTCATACATTATTGAAAAACTAAGAGTGGATAAGTGGCTTCTTTTCACAGAGTGGTGTTTGAACGCTTGCCGTTGTAATTTGATGCTAACCTCGACGACAACAGCTAAAGGTGCAACTTAAAGAGAGCCTAAACGTGCATGCCAGAGCTTAAAAATCGCAGTGAAAGAGGCTTTGGGGTGACGCGCGGGGGTGAGTGAGTGTGTGAGTGTGTGAGTGTGTGGGCGGGTGTGGCACATTACAGCATGGAGAGTGACAGCGACGCTATGTTGGTGCTTTCCAGTTCAAACGTATGATTTGGAGCAGGGGTGCCCAAAGTGGGTTAGGGTTAAGGGTTAGGGTATCTACTTTGAGTAATTTGTGCACTGAATAGACAGTCAATAGTTACATCACAGTAACTAAAGGATATTTAATCCTAGATCAGTCACTCTGTAGAAATAATCGGCCCCCAACCCCACATGCTTCTTCTATCTTCTATCTAAATGAGATGTAAATGAGCCCTATTGTCTCTCCCAGCAGCAGAGAGAGGTGAGAAGTTCTCAATCTTCAGAGCCAGATTTCTCAGCTTTGAGCTTCTTTGAGTGCCTACCTTCAAATGGCCACAACTTCTTCAAATATGATCAGATTCCCATGTGTTACACGTCATTGGAAAGCTTGGAGACTACACTTTCAGAATCTGTCAATAAGTCAAAATGCCCCAAAATCGACTTGTGCCCCAATTTGCCATGACCCAACACATTTGGTCTTTCTATGCAAACAGCATTAGGCCCTTCGCCCGCTAATTTTGGCCCTCCCATAGCCCGTTTTTAGCCCTTCATGGAAAAAAACTTTGGGCACCCCCGATTTAGAGTCAATATTTATCTTGCAAACTTAATAGGGGCGTTAAGTCTGATGATAAATATACGATCTGTGGCTGAGTGTAAAGGAAACAGAGCCATCACTGACTTATCTGATATCTGACGAGAGCAGCCCTCTCTGTTCTCGGGTTGTGTCCAGCTCGACTTCAGACTTTTTCTCCGCTCCCCCTTTGCGCACGTCTACTCTCGATCATCCGGGCGAGGTGCCGCTCCATCTCGAACCAGCCTGCTCTCTCGCTATTCCAACTCCAACTCGCTACGGGGCGTGTGTGAGACTGAGCCCTTGTATTTCCCATTGGAGCAGGATCGCTGACGTAGGAATACTTTGGCCAAGTCGTACGTGTTATAGAGGGAGCAACACAGACGGGTTTTAGCACTAAATTAAGATTTCTACTAATATGCACTAACATGTCAAAATAAGGGCATGTAGACAGCTCTATGAGACACCAATTTAAACAGTTTATGAGCAAAAAAAAAGTAGATTTGGTGTTTAGTTGCTCTTTAAGTTGAGACACTGCAGGTGGATAGGGAAAATAATGATTTGGATTTGCTGTATATTACTCGCATAAATATGACAAAAAAAAACGTATTCTAAGTTTTCTTTCATGGCAAAATATATTTGTGTAGGTTCTCAGTCGTACAGGAGTTGTCCATCGTAGGCAAAAATTCTTCAGTCTTCATCTGTACTCTGTAGTTGAAGTGTAGGACGTTTCGATCTTAGTCCAAAGATCATCATCGACGTGAGCATGTTCGTGGGTCTCTTAAGAGTAAACCAGAAGGAGGAGTTAACCTCTAAGTCCCTCCTCTCTTGGTGCTAAAGGTAGGAGAACATCTTAGCCTATTCATACTTAATATGGCTCGTTATCTCTGTATTGTCTGTATGAATCAGGCAGGAATTAGACTGGAAAACTTTGAGTCTGTAGGAGCTAGTAACATGGAAAATTGGTTGCTTAAATGTGAGAACAATGCATTTTGGGAATATCATTTTTGAAGTTACAATTTCCAATATAATTCTATGGAGAAACATTGAATAATTGTAATAATTAAACATCTCATTGTGAAGATTCTGCCATTTACTTTAAGAGATAAAACCAAAGCCTGCTAAAAGAGAGTTTTACCTGCAGTGCTTTTGAAAATGTAATAAAAATGGAAACTTCAAGCCTTGAAACCACCTAATATCATCATTGTTCATTTATTATTGAGTGTGTCATATTCACAAACACAAAGCATGAGACACACAGTGAATATTGTGTGCTATTCCCAAGCATATATTTAATGAACACTGTTGGACCTGGTGCAAAAGTTGAGATTGTTATTACGGAGCAGCGAGCGGTGGACGCTTCGCTGCGAGACCCGCGAGAGGAAATCTGGAATGGGAAAGAATTAATTAATGTTGCACTGACCAGATGGTAATTTGCCATAGCAGCCTGATTTACATATGGGAGCATGTGCAGAGAAGAAAGTGACCTACATGCTACCTTCTATTATTCCACATTTAAAGCACCTGTAAACCACTGTAACACATCATAAAAACGGTGAAATATTTAGTAACGTACATTTATAATCACCATCAAAGGCCCCAGAGAATATTAGACTCATCCCTAACAATCCTAATGTATTTCTAACATCCATATTCTATTATGATCTATATTTTGTCATTAACAAAAGGAATTGGAGTTACTCTGTTCCTCTTGTGAGAAACCTGCTTAACCAAACACATCATTCTCACATTTTTGATTAATCCTGTTCTCTTTTATTGCGTCTTCTTTTCCTGCTGAAGCTACAATCGGCATTTCCTGGATTTTATTGCGTGATAGAGAACACAAAACGGTCTCATTAGCAAAATGGTCCTGAAGAAGCTTTGTCCCAGCGTCAGGGACTAAGACTTGACCGGAATAAGACAAGATAAACTTTATTAGTCCCCAAAGAGGAAATTTGTCTTGGGCTACAGTGCCGCTTGTCTGCTCAAACAATTCATACAATTCATTCAAACCATTCTCACCCCTGACAGCATTATTGCGACTGGTCTATTGAACTGTTAAAAAATAATTCAATACTGGTGTCCCAATGACAAAATTAATGTCACACAAATCATTTTAACAGTTACATTAGCATGCCGTTGGCCAAAAGTGAAAGCTTGTTGCGTTCACATGACTTCACGACATTCTAAAGAGCCTATAGTTTAAAATAAAGGTGAAGCTGAAAACTATGGTGACTATATGCAGATTTCTAGTCTTAGTTTATTGCTTATTTCTCTGTAATTCCTGGGTCAATCTAACCTTGTGCTATAAGATGTATGTAAGTCTGGGTATCTCTGCTCAGACTGTTGCCTCCACGACCCAACCCCGGATAAAGCAGAAGAAAATGGATGGATGATTGGATGGATGGATGTTGGTGTAACAAACACGGCTACGGCTGAGGACTTCCTTTTTGATGCCACTGACTCCATTTTAGCTGAAATGACGACTATTTCTGCTTTGCAAAAGGAGCAAAGAGACGTTTGTGCTTTTCTCCCAACTGGATTCGGCAAAAGTGCAGTTACACCGAAGAAAATTCCTAGTCTGTGAAACCTTCATTGACAATGAGCAATAAATTCTATTCTGATTCTGATTCTCTAACGGGCGTTTCACCCAATTATCTTGAAGTATTGCGGTAACGGTCCCTCCCTTTCACGAGCGGATTGAACCAGAGCCATCCCAGATTGATAATGTGTAGAACTCAAATCAGAGAGCTATATACAGTATATCAATCTGGCACATGCAGGTTAGGGCCAAACCACATGAAACTTCTTCTCTGTGAACACATATGAACTAAGGTGTAACTATTACCTGTTTGGATCCAGTGCACTTACTTTAGACCCTTTTGGATGTGTGCTCCTGCTCTACTCACAAAAACTCTTTCTCTCCCGTAGAGTTGTATCTGCTCCAAATGAAATGGGATTATTTAACGAGAATGGAACCTATTTTGAAAAACCCTGACTCTTACTTTCCTTTCCTTCCATCATTACACATTTATTTCAACATTTTAAATGGTAAAATGCAGAGGTGGAGGAAGTATTCAATATTCTTACTTAAGTAAAAGTGCAGATACAGGAGCAAAAATGTACTTAAGTAAAAGTATCAGATTAAATTTCTACTGAAGTAAAAGTATAAAAGTGTCCACTGTAAAATGTGCTTCATTAGTAAAAGTAAAAGTATTTTTAAAGAATTTAATGTGGTAAACCAGGACTAAATCAGGACTAAACCAGGACTAAAGTGGGACTAAATTAGGACTAAACCAGGACTGAACCAGGACTAAACCGCGACTAAATTAGGACTAAACCGGGACTAAACCAGGACTAAAGTTTTGTCCAAGACAAATTTCTCCGTGAGGACACAAATTAAAAAATAAAAATAATCTAATCTAAACCAGGACTAAACCGGGACTAAATCGGGACTAAACCAGGACTAAACGGGGACTAAATTAGGACTAAATCAGGACTAAACCGGGACTAAATTAAGATTAAATCAGGACTAAATCAGGACTAAACCGTGACTAAAACGGGTCTAAATCATGACTAAACCGGGACTAAATTAGGACTAAACCGGGACTAAATCGGGACTAAACCGGGACTAAACCAGGACTAAACCAGGACGAAACGGGGACTAAATTAGGACTAAATCAGGACTAAACCAGGTCTAAACTGGGACTAAACCAGTTCATCACAGAGAGGTCACATAGAAAATAAAATACTTTTACTTTCAACCCAATTTAAGAAAGTAGTGGAGTAGAAAGTACAGATACAGGCTCTGAAATGTAGTGAAGTAAAAGTAAAAAGTATTCATTAAAATGTACTGAAGTAAAGTAAAAGTACCTATAATTTGTACTTTTTACTTTGTTACTTTCCACCTCTGGTCAGTAAAGCACCAAATACAATGATTTTACGCCTCAGATTCGGCGCATGTCCACATTAATGTTACTCAAAACAGATTAACACAATAATTATCTTCTCCTCGGCCACACAGCGCTCTCTTGATGACGGATTGTGCACGGCCTCCTTCACCCGCTGCTGCATAACGTAACGATAATCCACTTTTGCATCCAGGGGTCGAGCGCGAGCGGTTTCCTTCTGCGTCTGACCTCAAACGAAGCTCTCTGCCTCGCTCTCTCTCTCTCTCTCTCCGCTCGAGCGAAAACGGCGTCCGCTGTGAAAACACTGCGCCGAGGTCAGGATGCTCCGAGGTATCTGTAAATGAGGAGGGAAAAAATGTGGGTGTGAGGGAGGCAGCGGCTCGGAAAACCCCCCCTCCTCCGCGTCTTTGTTTCATGTACACAACAGTCGATTAAACATTTTCACTGAGAATGTGTGTGTGAGTGTGTGGATTTGGTTTGGTCTTTGCAACAGCGAGAGGTTTGGTTTTTAGATGTACTCTTGGGTTCTCGTTTAGACTTCGATTTCGTTCTGGTTCAGATCCACTTTAGTCCTGGTTTTACCCAAATTTAGGCATTTTCTTTCCTAAATCGTATCTTACTTTGACATGGGCAGTGTTGGGGAGTAACTAAATACATGTATTTAAAATACGTATTCAGAATACTCATTTTGAGTAACTGTATTCAGGTACAAATACTCCCTTAAATACTTAAGTACAAATACTTACTACTAGTAAGGGTATTTCAAATACAGTAACTTTTCAAAAACCAAAGGAATACAGAGAGGGAGAGAGGAAGGGGAGAGACAGAGAGAGGGGAAGGAGAGGGAGAGAGGAAGGAGAGAGAGATAAAGAAGAGAGAGAGAGAGACGAAGGTGAGAGCAAGAAATAAAGGAGAGGGGGAGAGAGAGAAAGGAGAGAGTGAGAGAGAGGGAGTGAGGAGAGAGATAAGAGAAACAGCGAGAAGGAGAGAGAGAGAAAGAAAGAAGAGAGACAGAGAGAGGGAGAGAGAGTGAGTGAGGAGAGAGAGAGAGATAAGAGAGACAGAGAGAGAGGGAGGGAGAGAAAGAAAGAAAGAAAGAAAGAAGAGAGAGAAAGA
>OMNZ01052389.1:0-11187 GCA_900303255.1 Lesueurigobius sanzi
TGATGCAAACAGTAAGATTTTCCTCAAAGGCGGTCTCCAAATATACCACTTTGAACCAGCTTTGCCACAGTTGTCACTTTTGTTATATATTTATGCAAAATGTATGAGGAAAATCATTTTATATCATATACTGTATTCATCTGCACTGCCAAATCTGATACAGTATTGGATTAATTTTCATATCACATCCTGTTCAATTTCCGTTTTTATTTATTGATAGATGCTAAGAGACAATTATTTTATTTTGTTCTATTCTATTATTATTACCGGTTTGCAAACTTCTTCGATGGCACATTTCCTGACTTGACTATTTGCACCCTCCTGTGTGATCTTAAGAGCTGTTGTAACACGTAAACCTCTCCATTGTGAGATCAATAAAGTCTTATCTTATCTTATAGTCAGTAGAATGGCTTAAAGTTTTATTGTTGGGTGGCTCCAGAATGGCTGATTTAGGTCAAATAAACTATGAAAAGAACACAATGGGGTCTCAATGGGGTCTACCTGCTCAATTTTGTTTGTAGTTCATACTTCAGTCTTCTCTGAAACTAGTAGTAATGTTCTTTAAATACTACAGCATGGTATCAAATGTTTCAGATACAAAAGATGATTTATGAATGTAAGGGGAAATTATAGTTTTCCAGGTCTAATCTAATTCCTGACTGTGGAGAGGGGAGTGTTCGCAGTGGCCAGTTGCATTCTAGTTATCCCACTCCACACCCCCTTCTCGACTGTCCCGTAATTCCCCACGTCTGCAGTGAAAGGACTCTGCTTATTCCTGGTCTAACTTATGTGGCAACCCACCAAGGTGTTTACAAATCTAACAGTGAAAAATGACCTGTTGCTGAAAGTTTCCATAAATGTTGTATCTAAATTTGCACTTCAGCCTCAAGTTTGTCCTGTAGAGGAGGAAAGATCAGAAATCTCTCAAACTTGTTATTTTCAGTTCATTTTTAGAGGTAAATGTTTACACTGCTTTATTTCTCGGTGGTTTACCAGTGGTGGAAGAGTAAAAATGCAGATACAGGACCAAGGATTTACTGAAGTAAAAGTATTGGATTAAATTCCTACTTAACTAAAAGTATAAAAGTATACACTGTAAAATGTACTTTATAAGTAAAAGTATTTATTAAGAGTTTAATGTGCAGTATTTTTTAAATCCTTTGAATCAAACCAGGTCTAAACGAGTGAACCACAAAATCAGGTCTAAACCAGGACTAAACTGGATATAACCCGGCTAAACTGTATCTAAACCAGGACTAACCAAGGTCTAAACCTGATCTAAACCAGGTCTAAATGAGTTGATCTAGAACAGATCTACAATCGGACTAAACCAGGTCTAAACCAGGACTAAACCAGGTCTAAACCAGGACTAAACCAGATCTAAACCAGGACTAAACCAGTTCATCGTAGGTCAGATTGAAAATAAAATACTTTTTAGTTTTAACCCAATTTTAAGTAGAAAGTACAGATACAGGCTCTAAAATGTAGCGTAAAAGTAAAAAGTATTAATCATAAGTGATGATCAACTGAATACTGTCTCTTGACATTCATTACAGCAGTGAGATTTCGCAACAAGAATCCGTGTGAGTAATGTATCTCATTGGTTTCACAACATTTTTCTCCTTGCAGGAAGAAAACGAGAATGGTTCAAAGTTGATGAAGCTCTTAAAGTGCTGCAGAACCACAGGCCCGACCACGCAGAATACCTCCGGACTCTCTTAAGCCACTGCAGTCCCACACACAGCTCTGTCCGTGGCCCGGCAAATGGAAACGGCCCAAACTCCCAAGTGACTGGCAACAGCACACCCCATTACGTGGTTTGTTCCACACATGGGCCACAGCTAGTCAACAGATAATGCCAGGAAGAACCAGGAAGTGAAATATGAAAGTAAATGAGATGGACGTCGCTGGTGTGAGCTTTGATTTGGAAGAACATTTAGAGGGAATAAAGAGCAAGGGGAAAAGGGTGGTGGTGTTTACCATTTAAAAGAAGTACTCGATAGAGTGAGAGAGAGAGAGGTGGTCTTTGGAAAACTGTCTGTGTGCAATATATTACAATATATTACAGTTATATTTTATGAAGTTGCTTTAGACAATGTGTGAGAATTTGTTGAACAGCATATGGCCACAATACGAAAGGTGTAGCATACTGGGATCCAGACGGCTACATGTATTCACCACTCACTGTAATATTGTTTGTTAGTTTAACTGTATCAGTTACATTGGTATAGATTTTTACATTGATCTTACAATGTGTCTTGTTATTATTTATAAGTGCCTTAAAACAATAACAGTGTAAAATTATTTGACTTAACATGTAAAGTGCTGTATTTCTGTAAAAATAAATAAATAATAATAAAAAATACAGTTTCTTCACACTACATTTTGAGTTATAATTTTATTAGGTCTATATAAAACTATTTTTCAACATGTCTTTAGTTTGTGCTGGAAATATAATTGCTACGCTGCGAAAGCCAGAATTGAATAAAGGGCAGTTATATCTGTTTGTTTACTCTGACACAGTTATTGAGATGATAATGATTTAATATGTAACTAGAGGCAGTGTTGCTCAGCCATCCTCCTCTGACCTGCCCATCTGCTGCTACTGGAGTCTGATCAGGTGCCCGACAGCGGCTCAACTTTGGATCGGCCAAACCACTGCATTTAGGATATAAACCAGCGCAAACGGGACAATGTTAAGACGAATACTTCAAATGGTAAGCCTCGGTGCCATAAATAGCTGCAAAAACACGCCTGTTATTAAAACGATCTTGTTTCTTGTGGGGAACACAGGCCTGTTTATATAGCGGTGCTCTCTGATTTATAGCACGGCACGTCGCGGATGGGCGGTGACTTGGGTTATGTTACAGGGATGACAAACGTACCATGTCGTCGTGCTCAAATCGAGTGCACCCTAAGTGGGGTAGCTAGTTAGCAATTCACAGCTAAATGCAATATTTTTGTCTTGTAGCTCGCGAATATAATGTTCACAACAGCTGTGTTTTTGTCAGTAGTTGGCGATAAACACACGGACATGACTGTCGTGATTTAAAACCCAGCAAATGCATATTTGCGCCTGTTTTCCATGTTAGCGGTAGCTTTATTTAATTCATCGTCCAGCCCTAACATGCTAATCTAATGTTGACGCGTATCCACCATTACTGCACTTCCAATAAAAGGTTCATTCAAGGAGAATGATTGCAGCATTTACATTGTTGCCACACTGTGGACAGTGTTATAGTAAATCGTTTAGTAAAAGGCATGACACATGGGTGATGTGGGAGGGTGGATTCACTCTAAGCTAATCCAGTATAACACACTAAACTAGTACTACATTCACCATATTATTTTGGAGCAGGGTTAATATTTGTGTCTCACATTATCACTGAAATGGGCACACGAGCTTTTGTGAAGCTATGTAAATCATCTAAGTGCATTCTTCAATGATTGTTTTGACCTTTGGAATCACTCACTGGGTGTGTTGGATAAACTGGCCAATTGGTCAATAACATCTACATTATTATGGATTAGTACCGCTGAATATGTTCTGTCTTGTTTCCATTCAGACTCCTGGGAAAGGGGGGTCTCAGAATGCAGAGTCAGAGCAGCCCAGCACAGATCAGAACCATGACCAGACCTCTGAGGTATTTTGATGTCCAATGCATGATATTACAACTTGTTGTGTAACAATACAGTTACTATCCTGACACTACATGAGTTCTGAAGAGGCATATTCAAAACGTATTGCCTCAAATTAGGCCATTTATGTTTCCCAAGGTACAAATGTATTTCTTTCCTAAAGATAACATATCTAGTCCTTATTTTGTATAGGGGTTCATCTGTCCTCAGTGCATGAAATCTCATAACACTGCTGAGGAGCTCTTCAAGCACTATGAGCTTTTCCATGACACCGGGGACTTCCCTGCACACATGGCCCCTACACGGTAAGATTTTTTAAGTCACATTTGTTTGTACGCCATGACAATTTTATTCATACTTTATTTCTGCTGCTTTTAGAGAAGACCTAACAATGTTACGACAAGAAGTTCAAGATTTGCATGCATCACTAAAGGTATTGCTATCATTTGGACTGAAAGTGCTTACCCTTTTCCAACACACAAAATAAAGTAAAACGAAAACTCTTTTATTAGGAGGAGAGATGGTTTTCTGGAGAGCTCAAGAAGGAATTAGACAAAGTCCAAGGGCATCTGAAGCAAGTAATTAATTCAGAATTGTTCTGACTTAACTATGTTTATTATATAAATACGTATTAAAAGAGGGGATGTAAATAATGCTGACTCATGACCACTTTTCTCCACAGACCGATGGGCCGGAGGATTCTGGTAGAAGAGATGACATTTAAATTGATTTACATATTTTAGAAGATATGCTGCATCATTGACTAATAAGCAATGTCCTTTTATAGCCCTAGAAAGGAAACTAAATGAAGCCGAGACAGAAAAATTCAACATCAAACAGATGAAAGACTTGTATGAGCAGAAGGCTGCCCAGCTGGCCACAGAGATAGTGGGTAAGTCTGAAAATAGATGCTCGGTCGGTCAATCTATGGGTTCCTTAGCCTGCAGCATGTTTTCATCAGTGTTTATACATACAATATTTACCATAAACGACTGAAACAGGGTTGCTCTGTATGTCAAAGCTATTTAAAGTGGCATTCTTTGGGACAAAGTGTCAAAACTGTCTAAATAATTAATATAAATTTAAATTAAAATATTTTTTTCCCTTCAATATTACAGACCTAAAATCCCGGTATGATGAGGAAAAGAGCCTAAGACAGGTTGCTGACCAGAGGCTATCCAAACTCTCCGAGCAGCTGCAGAAGGGGAAGGAGGAGAATGAGAGAATCCAAACTGAATTGGTACTTATGTTTATATTATATTGCGCTGTAAACACAACACACCTGAATAATGTAGATGCAAAGAAAGCATCACAAATAACACAACAATATCAGACGTTCACACATACTAAAATATTCAATGTTTCTGCCTTGGGTCATTTAAGGTAACCCCCCCATGCACCAATTTTTAGACCAGGGGTAGGCAAGTTGTCCTGATGGGGGGCTGATTTTCTTCTGTGCTAAAGGACCAGAGGCCAGACCCCCCTGTTGTGGCCCAAAGTAAAGCACTAATTTCTACAAATACCAGTATTGTGTATAAAATAAGACCTAAGGGGAACTGAACACTAAAGGTGGCCAAAATCTGTGCACAGACCACACACACTTAAGGACAGACATGAGGACACACATACACACACATGGGGAGTCCCACCACAGATCATGCCCTGAGAGAAAGTTTTTATTGAGCCACTCCTCATAAGACCTCATAATCCTGTAGTGTGTGTGTCCAGCTTAACAGTATAATCTATGTGTAACAATGTTCTGCAGTAGAAAAATGAACTGAAATGACTTAAAAAGTGCTTCAATTGAGAGAATTGATGTTGATTTTGAACAGGTTTTGATGTGTCTTGAAATAAGAACCAATGCCACTAGCATTAATTTAATGTACGCTGAAAGTAAGAAATGCAAATCTTGAATTGAAACATAAATGTCCATGTCTGTGTAAGTTCTCAGTAGTACAGAAGGTGTCCATCGTGAGCAAAGAAGAATCTTTGTATAAATGTCCATGGCATGGGCCACTGAACATTTTGTCTCATTGTTGTATTAAGAAGTATAATAACAATATAATAATAATAACTATTTTACTCCCTATTCATAGTAAGACATTTGCTATGAGTAACGCTGACTATACAGTACATGACACAAGCACATTCTCCAGAGATGAGTCCTTCGTCTCTGTGAGCATCACAGCCTCTTTTCTCCTTAAAGCTGCAGCGTCCTGGAGTGGAGGACGTGGAGGTGCTGCAGAAGGAGCTGGTCCAGGTGCAGACCTTAATGGACCGCATGACGCGCGAGAAAGAGGAGGAGTCCGAGCGCCTCCGAAACCACTACGAGCAGCTGCAGGCCAACTACACTACCTCCGAGGTTTGTTATGTCATGGACCACTCTGGATCGGTTTTAGGACATTTTTAACCTACAGTGTGCAGCCACAAAGGGCTAAAGGATTATGAATTGAATGGGAATATTTATCACAGGCTTTAAGCGCTTTACGTATTTAATATGATGCACCCTGGAACAAAATATCTCCATGGGTTCTCATTGTGTATGAAACTTGTTTATCTGGTAGTTTAGACCAGTTGTAGGCGAGAGCTTAGCAGAGGGTACTTGGAATAATTTGAGATAAATCTGAATAGCATTTTTTATTATTATGTTAAAAGAAAAGCTATTTAACAGTAAAGGGTGAGAGTTTGAGTGTATTTATCGATATTGTTTTTATTTATCTGATAAATAGAACTGTTACACATTCATTTTCTAACAAATCAACAAAACCATGGAGGCAGGGGGTGCTCGGAGTATAAATGAAAGGCCCTAGACCTCTTATCACAGTGTCCACTGAAATGTTATTTCCACACATGTTTAAAATGTGCATTATTATCTAAAAATATAGACGGTATAGCAAATCTAATTACAATCATTTCACTTGTCAGAAAATTTGAATTTGAAGGTTTTCCAATAAACTAGGGCTGCACGATTTTGGAAAAATACCATATTGCAATTCAGTAGATTTGAATTTAGTCATTATTATTATTGCTAAGTTGAATTACTTAAATTAATCATTTATCAAAGGTCTGTTCACAGTGGATATTTTACACATGTTCAGGAGCATTAACATTTGATAAAAGACTCAGGGTACCCACTCTACCTGGAAAACCTGCAAAATTACCTGCCTTTTTTCTAGTCATGGAAAACACATAGAAAATAACAAAAAATATCAAACGTCCTAGAAAAGACATATTTTGTCCTTGAAAATATTCCTCCTCTTCTGTTTCTTTTCTGTTTAAAATAAATGGAAGCCATACTTTGCTCACCACACCAGACGAAAGACGAGCTTATTCTGCTCCAGGACACAGGAAAAATGGTCTTCCATTTCAAAATTTTCCCAAGGGAGGACCCCCGAACACACATCCAAGTGCAAATGTCAGACCAAAAGGCTATAGGCTCCATTATTTGATCGCATACACAGGGGGCGTGGCAAGTGAGGAGGGCAGAGAGACCGCGAAATATAACATCACAATGCTTTTATGTATTTTTGTGCTTTTAATTGTCATGGAAAATCCTGGAATTGACTTGGAAAATACTTTCAATAAAGAGTGGTAACCCTGAGACTGATAGTAGAAGAATCGGAATGCTTTCAACAGTACAGTATGGTACATATTAATTATTGTATGAATTATGAAGCCACTATCCTTTTCGCCTAAGACTATATCCATATATTTTGGCCTCATTAAGGAGCCTGAGTCCATTGCCATGATAAAACGCCCTTTAATAAGTTATCTAGAAATATCTTGTTGAGCCTCCTCCACTAGTATCCTTTCTTTCTCTGTGATGCTTTTGGTTAGCGAACGTCTCCTTCAGTGTCACCAGATCTGCCCTGACTACACTACAATGAACTAGAATGAACCTATTGTGACTTACCTTTGTCTGTGTCTCTCTTTCCTTCTCCTTCTCCCTGTGTGTTCTGTAAACTTTCCCAAGATCCGTAAATTGGAGGTAAAACATGTTCTAACACGCTTCAATTTTTGTTCAGTGTTGGGTTAATATTTTTTTTATTAACCCAGCTAAAATTAGCTTTTTTGTTTACGTAACGTGTATGGTTTTCTTTTGTTTCTTCTGTGGCGTTTAGTGGACTACTCATTCCTCATTCATTCAACAGTGAACCTCTCAGCACAGTAATGACATAACAAGTAGGTTAGAAAATAATCCTCTCGTCCAACAATGTTTCTGGCAGTATTCCTCTCGCTTTCACGAATCACGAGTCTCCACAGTCAAACCAAGCGGCACTTTCACTTCCTGATTATGTCGCGTCACGAGTGGGACATCGCCATCTGATATCAAAGGGACTTTACACAAAATCAGTTTTATTTCTTGAGAAGGTTCAAGGGGCTAGGTGCAACCATCTGTATTTGTCTTGAAATTATAGATTTACTTGATGATGTACTGCTCGGACTGGGCGATATGATGATCGAAATAGAATCCTGATCTGATCTCCATGATGATCTGCTTTTTTGGGAACATTGTCATATCGTGATTCAGTGGTTTTTATGATTAAACCAGAACAAACCAGGAGAAAACCAGGTCTAAACCAGGTCTAAAATCAGACAGAATCTGGATTAAACCAGGATTTAACTAAAAAGGACTAAACCAGGGACAGAATGAAACAATGATTACCCTGGACTAAACCAGGACTAAACCAGGGCTAAACCCAAGGACTGAGCCAGGACTAAACCAGGTCTGAACCCAAGGACTCAATCAGAAATTAACCAAGAGAAAACTGGGTCTAAATCAGGTCTAAACCTGGACAATATCACAGACTGTACCAGGATTAAACCAGGACCAGGGGAGAGTTCCATGTTATTACACTTTTTTATGCCCATTCAAGCTGTTGTTTGTGTTGGATTAACTATTTTCGTATATTGTTTTATGTAGTCTGTTTTTATGCTTGCCCTTATCGTTAATATTTGTTTTATTAGTTTATTGTTCATTATTATTACAAGTTTAAGTTTCATTTTCACGATTGCACCAAAGAAAAACCTTAGTTTTTGAATACTTTCACTGACGATGGCAATAAAGTAAATTCCGATTCTGATCTGACTTTTAGATACCGTGCCGCTTTTATCCTTCCATGCCATTACTGTGCTGTAAAGTAAAGTGCTACCCATATAAATATTCTTGAAATGACCCCTTTACCTGTCTTTGCAGATGACGATATCACAGCTGAAGGCAGAGCTGGAGAAAGGCCCACAAGAAGCTGCTGTGTACACGCAACAAATCCACGAGCTCCAAAGCAATCTGAATAATTTACAGCAACAAAACAAGGTATAATATGATTTACACTTATTTTCAACACGGCTTTCCCACTGATATGATTTCCTGCTATGATTTATCTAATCCCCCTGGCCTTCCAAATAAAAAAAAGCCCTCATAAATCCCTTCCCACATATGAACAAGAGATTTACGTGTCCTGCAGCAATGTTTACAAGCCTCTCCACCTGTTGACCATCCACTGCTGCTCCGTATTATGCCTTTTAACAATGCTATTCTGTCATCGGCCTTCTTTAGTGACGGAAACACGCGGACAAAATCCCACGCAGCTTTATAATTAAACCGGTATTGGGTGTGGAGGGGGGGGCAGATAACGGCATTGTCGCAATCGGAAAGGGATAGTGACAGTCGCCTAAGGTTCCTGCCAGGGGTTTTAAGTTATTCTCCAAAAGACTTAAGAGGAGCTTTCTCATTCGGCCGTGCCCCGGTTTCACCTCAGGGCAGCTTCAGCACGTGCCAACTTTGCAGCTCTGCAGAAAACCGACCTGATGCCTATACTTATCCCGTGAGAACACACTTAACAAAAGCAACCGGAGCGAGGATATAGACTAAGAACAGACAGGTGAGGGACCGATATGGGGTTTATAGATTTGTAACCCAAGGATTACAATAGACTAATGTGTCCTGACTCTTAAGCTGGCCACACACTACAGGATTTTGAATCTTTTGAGACACACACATGAGGAGTCCCACCACAGATCATGCCATGAGAGAATGTTTTTATTGAGCCACTCCTCCTAAGACTAAAAATCTGGCTAAAAATCCTGTAGTGTGTGTCCAGCTTTACTTAAAAGTGGGATAGATAAACGAGTTGGGACGGGGACTTGTTGTGGTCCAGCAGCTGTGTCGGGACCATGAGGCAGCAGCGGTTTACCGGACAAGCCCAGGTGCCCTGTCATGTCCCCCTGTTAGCACACGGTCCTGCCATTAACAACATGTTCTCTACGGCACTTGTCTCTTTGACTGCGTGGTTTATGCCAGGACACACACTTTACATAACAGCGAGCGGCCCAGTACGCTGATCCCTCCTGCGGGAATGCCATACCACACTCCAGTCTTGAGTGCTCTTTTGAAACGGGGTGATCGTTCTTTCCATAGCTTTTATCACATGACTTCTATTATTAATCTAAAGGTTCGGTTTACACATATTCACGTTTATATATAAAAATCAGTATAAAGCGCTTACAAATTATTTTGGGGAGACATTTTACGTTCCATTATTCATTAGGGCTGAAACGAATGATTATTTTGGTAATAGATTAATCGTTTGGCTCCAAAAGGTGCGTGGAAAGTGTATTTTTTAATAAACTTTTTGCCACCTGAAGCTAAACTGATGCCATTTGAGGACATCTGGATGGAGGAAACTTAAAGATAATGGGCCTCATTCACGAAACAAACTTATGCACAAATTTGTTCTTAAGGCCGACTTAACATTTTTCGCATTCACAAAATTTGTTCTTAGCTGAAAGAGTTCTTCTGGAAGAACAAATCCTAAGAACAGTCAGGAGGACTGCAGTTTTAGAATATTATCACAGTCAAAATGGGCCTAAAAATTCAAAGTCTTTCACAGCATGAGTAACATTTTAGTAAAAATTATTTTACTTAAAAATATATTTTTTCAGAGAATGAAAGAATCTAAATCTTATTTGTTTTTGACTAGTTTAGATTTAGTCGCTCATTTGGCCGAGATTGTATCACTTTTTCCGGTATGTTTCCGACTTCTTTCAATACATTGCATTGAAGAATATTGGTCCTGTCCTATTGGCAGTTTTATTATTTTTTTAATCAAGCAAGATTACCTCAGAGCCAGTCAGAAATGTTATCATGAAATAAGACAAATAATCTAGATGATGACAGTAGGGTTGGGAGTAATGATGGTAAAAATAGAATCGTGATCTGATCTCCGTGAAGATCTGCTTTTTTGGTAACATCGTCATATTATGATTCAGTGGTTTTTATGTTTTAACGCAGGTCTGAGCTCAAATGCTTTTCTCCACTCATTGCTTCTACTGTCAGGATCAAACCAGGAGAAAACCAGGTCTAAACCAGGTCTAATATCAGACAATATCACGGACTGAATCTGGATTAAACCGGGACTAAACCAATCAACATGATTAAGAGAAAAACAAAGAACCAAGGCACTCCTCCCACACTACAATTCTCTAGTTACATTTTCTAAAAAGCCTTTATTATACTGGGCTGATACATATTAAAATCTTTTAAAGCAT
>OMNZ01052389.1:11207-23299 GCA_900303255.1 Lesueurigobius sanzi
GAGCTCAAATGCTTTTCTCCACTCATTGCTTCTACTGTCAGGATCAAACCAGGAGAAAACCAGGTCTAAACCAGGGCTAATATCGGACAATATCACGGACTGAATCTGGATTAAACCGGGACTAAACCAAGAAGTCAACCAGACTAAAACAGAGACTGAAATTAAGGTCTAAACCAGGACCAAACTAAAAGGACTAAACCAGAGATGAAACGATGATTAAGAGAAAAACAAAGAACGAAGGCACTCCTCCCACACTACAATTCTCTAGTTACATTTTCTAAAAAGCCTTTATTATACTGGGCTGATACATATTAAAATCTTTTAAAGCATGTTTCTGGTTTCTTCCACGCGTATCGGCTCCAACAAAGCCTCTGAAATGATGATTACCCTGGACTAAACCGGGACTAAACCAGGTCTAAACCCAAGGACTCAATCAAAAATGAACCAAGAGAAAACTGGGTCTAAATCAGATCTAAACCTGGACAATATTACAGACTGAACCAGGATTAAACCAGGACTAAACCATGAGGGAAGCAGGTCAAAACTATGTAAGGACTGAAACTTGGACTAAAACAGGTCTTAACCAAGACTAGACCACTACAACACCAGGTCTAAACCCAAGAAGAAGCAGATGGTCCACTTCAAAAGACAATAACACATAAATTGTGTGAAAATCAAAAATCTTTTTTGAAACAAAAGAAAATTGTGATACAATTTTTTGGCCATATCCCCCAGCCCGAGATGGCAGTAGTAAATATGTCTAATCTAGTCCCTCAAAACTAGATCAATGTTCTGAAATAAACTAATTTAAACCCATTTTTAGTTTTTGCAGTGTGCAAACAAAGTCGCTTTCCATTCAAAAATACCATAAGAGTGTTCATATATTTCAATGCCAGACATAAAACAACACTCTTTGATCACTCTTTCATGTTGTGTACCTTTTATTCCTCACAGCTTATGTCCGAGCAGTTGTCCCGTAAGGAGAGCGAGCAGCAGCAGCAGGAGACACAGCTGTCAGCAGAGAAAGCGACAAAGAAAGTCCTCGAGGAGCGTCTGAGGGAGCGCGAGCTGGACCTCAACGAGCTGCAGTCGCGGGCCGCGGGAGCCGAGGCCGCGCTGCTTAAAGCCCAGGCCGAGCTTCGAGAGCGGGCCGAGGAGGTCGCCAAATTGAAGGGCGAGGTCACCGGGCTGGAGGTCAAACACGCCGAGGTGAAGGCCGAGAGGAAACAGTTGGAGCATCAGAGGGAGGAGAAGGAGAGCCAGGGCGCCCAGCAGCAAACCGAAATCAGCCAGGTAATAAAAAGTAATGTTTGATTTTGGCAATGAAAAAAAATGTGGGGGGGAATAGGTGTCAAATGTATAGGTTTTCTCCAGATGCTCCAGTTTCCCCTACATCTTTAGTTAAAACATGTACAATAGACTTCCCTCTGGGGTCCGTATCCCAAAGAAAAGAGGTTATGAAATTTCTGCTGGACTTTCCTGGTTACTTAAATAAAACAAAGCTACCTAAAGTGATATGGCTCAATATTTATTTCGGTTTTTCTGTGTGTAGCTTCACGCCAAACTGCTGGAGACTGAGAGGCAACTGGGGGAGGTGCAGGGACGTCTAAAAGAGCAGAGGCAACTGTCCGGGGAAAAACTGAAAGACCGGGAACAGCAAGCGGCGGATCTGCAACTCAAGCTGTCTCGGGCTGAGGAACAGGTAAATAAATGTATAAAAACAATGAAATTACCTTACCACTAAGAAATACAAGCTTTTTTGCCACTTGCAATTGATTTTACTTGAGTTGAAGCACTGTACCTCCCTCTGTAAATGGCTGTGTGTGTGTGTGTTTTCTAATAATTTAGCTAAAGGAAAGTGTGGGTAAGAACACAGACCTGCAGCACCAGTTGGAGAAGGCCAAGCAGCAGCACCAGGAGCTCCACGCCCTTCAGCAGAACACCAACGGCAAACTCCGAGAGGCACAGGTGCTTTAAACTAATGTGGCCGTGTTTCTAATGATTGTTTTGTTTGATTGGACGATGCTTGTGGTAGTAATCTCCAGTCAAGTGGCAATTTCAAGAAGAGTGGTTAGGAAAAAGTTTATATTCTAAACAGTGGTATGGCCTAGAATGACAAGCCGCGACCCTAGTAAGAATTTAATTTGTTATATACTGTATATTGTACAGTTTTTCCCACAAGTTGTTGTTGAGTATGCATCACCTAAGCCTATTAAGTTGAAATCATGATCAAAACAACTCAGCTTAGTCATTTTAACAGACTCAGATAGTGTTTTTTTCTAAATACTGAGCAAAATTCTCCCTGGTAAAGGCTGACCCACCAGTTGAGTAAGTTTGAGAACCACTGCTCTTCTGTATCGTCAGTCCAGTCATGTCCTCTTCTCCACGCTCTTCCTTGTTCTGATGCTTAGAACGACCTGGAGCAAGTTTTGCGTCAGATTGGGGACAAAGACCAGAAGATCCAGAACTTCGAGGCCCTGCTGCAGAAGAGCAAAGAGATCGTGAGTCAACTGGAGGCCGAGCGAGAAGAGCTGTGCGCAAAGATCCAGGCCGGAGAGGGAGAGACGGCTGTGCTCAGTCAGCTCAAGGAGAAGAACCACACACTGCAGGAACAGGTACAAGATCAACCATATCATAAAAACAAAACTATTTCAGTTCAGAGAGTTCTTAGCGCAATTTGCGTCTGTCTCCAGGGCAGCTGTGCCGACATGCAGCTTGCCACCACCACTATATCCCTGAAAATGGTGTAGTTTTGTAACCATTTGAAGGATCTATTAGACATGGATAGTTCTTCACCCAAAAGATGAAGAGTGGCAATGTTTTTGTTAGTTAACCCTACTGTTGTTCTTTTAGGCAGAGGATTGTGGCTTTGAAATGAGCCCACCCACGTCCTTGTAGTCCTCTGGGGAGCGGGGCAAAGTCATGTTGAAGATCTGTGTCAAAAAATGCTGACTCTGCATTTTACAAAAGTGCTGAATTTACACTTTACACAATCGTCCAGGGATTTTTTTTGCCTGAGACTTGACTTTTTTATCTTCAAAATGTGTCCACTGCACCCGCCATCTTGTTTTATGTTTACATAGAACATGGTAGATAAAAGACGAAGCCACGTCACGAAACGCGAACGGCATCGCAGCGTAATTTAAAAATGTGCCATGTTTTTGTTATGTTTTGTTTTGTTGTTAAACAATGTTGTTCTTTCTCAGGTTACACAGCTGACAGACAAGCTGAAGAATCAGTCCGAGAGCAACAAGCAGGCGCAGGATAACCTCCACAAACAGATGCAGGAGCAGAAGACCCAGCTGCGGACCGCACAGGACCGCGCCCAAACATTGGAGACCTCCGCGAGTGAACTGACCGCTCAGCTCGCAGAGGGCCGCGAGAAAGTGTCCCAGCTCGACTCCCAGGTACACTCAGGTTTAATAGACTGTCCCTTTCAAGTATCGGCAAGTGTTTGTACTCTGATTGAGAAAAAATGTTGTTGGTATTTCATCAGCTCAAGGCGAAGACAGAGTTGCTGCTGTCCACGGAGGCGGCTAAAGCTTCGCAAAAAGCCAATCTGGAAAACAGCCTGGAGACGGCTCAACATGCACTGCAGGACAAGCAGCAGGTTAGCGCTGAAGAATATACACCCTTATGTTCTCAAATGCAAACTTTTATCATATCGTATGCATTTTTCTCTTTGCAGGAACTAAACAAACTCCAGAAAAAGGCTGAGGAGCAAAGTCAAAAGCTCACAGAACGAAAGGAGCAGTGCGTCCAGCTTGAGGCCAGTGTGAAAGAATATAAAGACAAATTGTTGGCTTCAGAACAAAGTGTGGAGCAGCTGGAGGGGCTCAAGAAGGTCAGTGAAACTATCTAGACTTGATGTCTGAAAAAAAAATCTATGCCAAATGTATTAAATTTTTTATTTTCGAACAGAAACTGGAGTCCCAGGTCAGTGAGGTGGAGGCAGCGCGGGACAAGGCGGAACAGGAAGTACAAAAACTCCAAAAGGAAGGCTCTGACGTCAAGAAGAAAGCCAAGGAGTTACAGAAGCTACTGGAAAAGGAAAAAGCAGGGTACGACAGACCGTTATGCAAAGAGAAACCCACAAATGCTGTGTATTAGAGCTGCACAATATACCAACAAATTAGTATTATTGCAATATCGGGGGATGCTTTATTCATATCGCAATGGCATCTTCCATCTGATTGAGATTTACATTTTACAACTTAAAACAACAATGCATGGTCACTTCATAAAGAGGAGTTTTACAGTATATTTATCATAATTTTCTTTAAATTTAGTTTGTGTTTAGTGGTTGTCCCTGATATTTTAAAGCAAAAATCTTAGTTTTAATGGTACACACTGTTGAAATGGTTTTGTGAAATTCTGCAATATTATTGTTACCACAGTATTCAGCCAGATATAGAATATAGGAGAGAGCGGGGTGGGTTGGTCACATAAGACATTTCTTTGCTTTGCTGCCAGGCCTTTCGACATTTTGCAACGAAAATAAGTATGCACACTCTCCAGAAGAGTAGGTAACTCTAAATCATGAGGCTTTAATATTCAACAGAAACAGAATAATAGCTATTTTAATTATTGTAATGATTTGAGTCCAAAGGAGGGTTTGGTCATTTAACATATTATATTAAATACAAATTGCCAAATTATAACATTTTGGTCAGCTCTGCTTGAATATTAATCAAATGAAAAAGCTGTCTTAATGTTTTAATCAGCTAAGTGCAATAACTGCAAATGTCCGGACCCCAGGTGGAGTGAAAGAAAAAGTTTGTGGCCCTCAAACAGATTTAGTTGGGGGCCCCTGATCTACAGGGAACTTTATGTAGATGGGGCAGACCTGTCAGTAGCTCCTACAGGTTCCTAGCATGAGAAAATCAGTCTCTGGATGAATAAGTTCTTTATCTTCCTTGTCTGGGTATGCAAACAAAACAGAAGATCAGTGACCCAACCCTCCCCACAAGATTTGACCCAACGCTCCCCTGTCAGACATTTTAGATTTGTTCACCTTCGGCCAAAAAGTTCAGTAAATGATTAAGATACTTTACATTATTACTACTAATCATGGAAATTATGATAAATGAAAGACAAGTTCTTCAGTGTGAAAGGAAGCTGACTCACACTTGACAACCAAAAGTTGTTACTTTTCAGTTTTATTGCTGTAGTTGGTTCCCATTTTAGCCTACAGCCTTTGATCATCTATGAAAAGTAAGTGAAATCACACTCCCTTTTTAAGCCACGACAAGGCAAACCTTGCCCTGACGAGTGCCTCGGACTCTTTCTCTACTCTCTTATAAGATGTGTTGTTTATAAAACATTACATTGCATACAATACAAAAATGTCATTAAATAGTGTACATTTTTTTCTTTTTATGTCTTGAACGTGACCCCCCTGAGGCGTCCCAACCCCCACATTGGGAACCACTGTGGGGGTTCCCAATGTGGTCCCAATATGGAACTATGATAAATTTGCTGCACTTCACAAAATGTTTGGATCCAGCAGAAACAAACAACTGCCTGGCACTCTCCCATCGTGGCCTTTTCAAATTCTTAGAGAATCATTCATTGTGTGACACATCTAGTTTCCGTACGCTTGATTTTTGATCTGTATTTGTTTGTGTTGGTGAAAAGGGCTGTGAGGCTACAAGAGGAGCTACAGAAGAAGACCGCTGCTCTAACTGAAGTGCAGCAGCAGTTTGAAAACGGCGAGAAAGAGAAGAGTGCTCTGAAGCAGAACCTGGACAAAGTGACGCAGGAGGGGAAGACTCAGCAGGCGCAGCAGGAGAAGAGGGCACAGAGTCTGGCTGCGGAGCTACTCCAGACCCAGCAGGAGAGGGACGTGGCGAAGAAGGAGCTCCTATCACTACAGGACAACCTCGGGAAAACTAACAAGACTTTGAAAGAAATCAAGGGTCAGTTGGACAATGAAAGAAAGAGCCACAAAGCTGCCGTGGACGAGAAGGCAAGTTTTAAATGTTTGAAAATACTTGAAAATCTTGTATTTATGCTAGCCTGGCCAGCAAAGTCTCATTTTAATTTCCAGAGTTCATATGAGCGTGATTGACAGGTAGAATAACCAATGAGAGAAGTACACAAGAGAGGGGGCACAAATAGGTCATGTGTTTGAGAAAATCTTTACATACCCTTCCTTTTAACTTAGACTTAGACAGAACTTACTTAAAAATTGCTGAAAAATCTGAAGAACGCCTAAACGGGCATGCCAGAGCCTTACTCCACCCACAATCAAAATCCAAAAATCGCCACGAAATGGAAGTTCTCGGAGGCTTTGGGTTGACGGGTGTGGCACATTACAGCATGGAGAGGGGCTTTCCAATTCAAACGTATGATTTGGGGGCAATATTTCATCTTGTAAACTTAATAGTAGCGTTTGCTCTGATCATAAATGTACAATCTGTTTGCTGAGTGTAAAGGAAACAGGGGGATCAGTGACCTGGAAATTAGTTTATTCAACATAAACATGAAATGAACGCGACATCTGACGAGACACTGCAACTTTGTCGCCCCCTAGTGTTTGATCTGTAGATTTGTTCAAATTCCTCTTGTTTATTTGTGGGGATAAAAAAAAAAAAAACTCCAACTGGCTACCAGGGCGTGTGCGAGACTGAGCCCTTTGATTTTCCGTTGGAGCAGGATTGCTGACAGGCATTACTTCCCCAAGTCACCGATACTGTCAGAGCCAGTTGCAATGGATAATACAAATTCACATGCGTTATACTGGTTTAACCTGAAGAGAGAGCAACACAGATGGTTTTTGGCACTAAATTAAGATTTCTATGCACTAACATGCCAAAATAGTGACAAGAACATGTAGACAGCTCTATGAGACAGTTTAAACAGTTCATGAACACAAAAAAGCAGATTTGGGGTTTAGTTGTTCTTTAAGTATATTTTTCTGCAGGGGGCAACATTCAAAAGGGATTTGTACATAATCAGGGCCGTTTTAGATGAACCTAACAATAATAATCATGGTCTTTATACCTTTCAACAGGACAAAACCAGTGAAAAAGTCAAACAGGAACTTTCTAAAGCTAATGAGGCTCTCACAAAGACTCTGAAGGAAACAAAAGAACAACTGGAGAGGACGAAAGAGGTGAGCTCTTTAAAACGTTTAAAACATAAACTGGAAGGTATCAGCGTTTAAATGTATTTTGCTATTCTAAAAATCAGGAAGAGAAGAAGTTAAAAGAGCAGCTGAGCCTGTTACAGCAACAATGCTCCAAGACAGTGGAGGGACTGAAGGAGAAGGAGAAAGAGATGCAGAAACTGCAGGCACAGTTTAAGGCGGCGCAGGGGACTTTTGATGAAGAGCTCAAGAAGATGAAAGCGCAGGTGTCCAAGCTACAGGAAGTTAATGTACAAAAGGTAAGCACAAAGTCTAGGTTGATTGAACTTCAGAGTAATGTAAATGACTGCTTTTGAATGTTTTTTATTGGGTGAATGTTTGGCAGTCTGGCTTTAAAGCAAAACAGTATTTGTGTAAAATGTAGGCCACAACAACAAACAGACATCTTTCACAATCTTCCATTCAGTAATGTGCACTTGGAACTCTTTAGGGAGAAGAAGAGAAAAAACTGAAGACGCAGATGTCGGGCCTGGAGCAGACTTTGTCCACAGAGAAGAGTCGAGTCGTGGAGCTGCAGAAGTCTTTAGAACAGAACCAGGAAACTGTGAAGAAGCTCCAGTCAGACTTCTACGGGAAGGAGTCCGAGGTGTCTGCGCTGCGACAAGACCTCAAGGTAAAGTATAACCTAATGGTGACACACATGTTTTGCTGGGCCACCTGTAGCTTCGATCACAGCATGCTTTTGCCCTGGAATTGTTGCGAGTCGTAAGATGGGAGAACCAGACGTGCGCAAACCCTGGCATTGTCTTCTTGGAATAAGCAAATCTATCGATGACTTACAATAACCTGGTCATTTAGTACAGTGGCTTTCAACTGCATGGTGTCAGGACCCTCTATCATTCTATAATCGCAAGCTGAGACCCAGTTAATTTAAATGTAATTAAATTTAGTATGTACATAATGTAAAATTATGTATTTTCCTACCAATTATAGTTCAATAAACATTAAATTATTCCCTGAAGCTAAAATTACTATGTAAATAACTTATTCTTACAGACTTGGGAATATATTGTGCATTTTTAGCAGATGCGTCTAAAAAAAAAACCTTCCCAGGAAAGACTCGCAACCCAATAAAAATTATTCCGTGACCCACCAATTGAGAACCAATGATTTAGTACAGGTATGCCCAAAGTTTTTTCGAAGGAGGACCAAAATGGAGAAGTATTAGCAGCTGAATAGCCAAACGCAATTCTCTTTTACACATAGCAACCAAATACAAGCAGATGTATGGTTAAATATCCTGTAATTACTGTGCTATTGTACATGGACATGCTGTTTTTATCTTTTAAATACACATATTAATCAAACTCATCAGAGATCTCCAACCAGTGGCTCAGGAGCTAATGGTAGCTCCCACTCCCTTTCCATGTAGCTCCCCAAACACTTTCTAAATGTCTATGTTTGAGAAGTAACATCAACAAACAAGTATTAAATGATAAAGCAGAAATTGAAGTTGTTTTCTTTTCATTTTGTTGAAATATCATCTTGGCTGCAGTTGAAATCCACCTAAGACCCATAGGTGCAAGAGTTTAAACCGCTCTCTGCCTGTTTTGTTATGGAGAAGTAGCTCAAGGGGCAAAAATAGAGACCCTGAACTAGAAAATCCTTACAAATCTCTTGGGCACCCCTGATTTAGTGTATTCGGGTAGAAACTGAATCAATCTTTGGCCATGGGTAATGTTGCTGAACGACCCGACAAAATGTTCATGATGTTCTACTATTTGGACAGGAGGATGAAATACTGAATAACTTGAAAGAAATCCACAAATGCTGAATCTAATCAATGTTTCTGAGTGATCAAGAAACACAAAGTCTTTCCAACAATTGCACTTTTGTGATTGTTTGTTTTGATTGTAGGCATCAGACGACAAGCTAAAGTTGGCACAAGAGGAAATGGCTGCAAACCGCACTCATCAGACCAGTTTAACAGCTCAAATTCAGGAATTAACATCTGGCAGCAAGTCTTTGGAACAGGAGCTGGCCAAGCGCGACCAGAAGATCCACAAACAGGAGGAAGTCCTGAAGGAGCAGCAAAAGCAAACGGTTTGTTATATTAAAAAAAAAATAAGGTCCCTTCGTCCGTGTACTGTCGTGTAAGTCTGATGTATTCAATGTCATTTTGAATATTTGAACAGACTCAGATGAAGGGGGAGCTGGAAACGGAGAAGAGCCAAGTGGGTGAACTCAACAAAGTGAAAGGCGCCTTGGAAAAGAACAACAGCAAACTCACCGCAGATTTGAAGACGCTAAAGGAGAAGACAGAGAAGGTAAGATTAACAACAAATTTTACTTAAGTTTTAGTTTAAAAAGTGCCTGGTAAATTCACTTAATCTAACACATTCAGTCATTACATACAGTTACAGCAGCTTTGGGTATTGTCTTATGTAAAGATGCTCATTGATGTCTTCAGTGTAACCAAGATGCTGATGTCCAGAGCAGGAACACTTGTTTAAACACAACTCGCTAACATAACGGGGCACATTCTCAGTCATCCAGCCAGTTCTTCTACTTAAAGATAAGATGAAATTTATTAGTCCCAAAGAGGAAATTTGTCTTGGGCTACAGCGCTGCTCGTCTGCTCACACAGTTCATACAATCACACCGACAACAGAAAAAAACACCACATCCGCAGTGTCTCCAACGTGTGAAAACGTTCCCCAGACAGCATTAGTTTGACTGTTCTGATGAAAGACTAAAATATACATTCATAGAAAGAGCATCCTTCAGAATAATTACAAACAAATTACACTCTGTGAAGAAGTGCCACCGAAGTTGGAACAAAGGAGTTCTTGAAGCCATTAGTCTGTGCCTGAAGGCTCTGAAGCAAAGATATCTTGATAAGTTAACATTAAAGGGAGACACCACAGGCACTATTCATGAATGAGTGTTTCAAGTCGGGGAGACCGGGGCTGATTGTTACACGGGGAGAGTTCTAACAGCACCACTTTGACCAATCAGAGTCCAGATAATTTTAATGAGACCCTAACAATCTGTAGTCCTTTCCTCTCTGATCGTGCACTGCACATTTCAACACTATTGATTCTGCAGATTTTAAGACCGTAAAAGAAAGTCATTTTTTAGCTCCTCCTTAAATTTGTGTTTTAGGCATTTTAATTTGCTGACAATGTCACAAGAGTTGTAACAGAGGTAGTCTGTGGTTTGACACCTTCTCATGGTGTTTGTGTTGTGATCATAGGAGTCTTATGAGCTGCCATTAGTAGCCAACAAATGTAGGTATTTTGTGTAAACGTTTATGATTTATTGTCTAATTTTAAGTGCAATGAGGTGTTTTTCCAAAATAGCAGATTTTTTATACTCACCTACACACACAATGGGCAAATATACTATGTTATAGGTTCATTATATAACTTTATGGAAAAAAATAAAGGTTTATTAGTGTGTATTTGACCTTTTAGTGACCCAGTGGCTCTTTCTACAAAAAAGTTATATAATACAGTTACACAAGCTGCGTATGGCATTAGAAATGTTCATTTATTATGCCATTTGAGCTATCCATCCATCCAGCCATCTTCTTCCGCTTATTTGTTGCTGGGTCGCGAGGGCAGAAGTCCAAACTGCCTAATCACATTGCACCAGTCCCTTATGGCTCCTCCTGCAGGTGGTGGGTCCATGGGAGGACGGCCTCACGACAACTGGCCTTGATGGTCTCTCTTCATAAGGGGCTTCTGAACAGGGCTGGGCGATATGGCCAAAAAATCTTACATGATTTTCTTTAGTTTCAATCACAATTTCAGTTTTATCACAATTCATGTGTATATTGTCTTTTGAAGGCGACTAAATCCATCGGCTTCTTCTTGGGTTTTGTCCTGGTGTTATTGTGGTTTAGTCTGTGTAAAAGACCTGTTTTAGTCTAAGTTTCAGTCCAGAGTTTTGACATGTTTCCCTCATGGTTTAGTCCTGGTTCAGTCTGTGGTATTATCCAGGTTTAGACCTGATTCAGGCGACAGTGGCGCAAGTAGTAGAGCGTGTCGTTGTGTCCTTGGGCAAGACACTTCACCCACCTTGCCTCCAGTGGCTGCATACACTGGTGTATGAATGAGAGTGTGAATGGGTGAGTGGTTCCTTGATGTAAAGCGCTTTGAGTGCCTAAAGCAGGTAGAAAAGCGCTATATAAATGTGACCATTTACCATTTTACCCAGTTTTCGCTTGCTTTATTTCTGATTGAGTCATTTGGTTTAGACCTGGTTTAGTCCTGGTGTAGTCCTGGGTAATCATCGTTTCATTCTGTCCCTGGTTTAATCCTTTTTAGTTTAGACCTGGTTTAGACCTAGTTTTCTCCTGGTTTATTCTGGTTTAATCATAAAAACCACTGAATCACCATATGACGATGTTCCCAAAAAAGCAGACTATCATGGAGACCAGATCTCGAGTTTTATCATCATATCGCCCAGCCCTACTTCTGAACCAGTTCTGCTGATATGTATTATTGCATTTAATCTATTCTACATCAATGTGTTTTTTGTTTTTCTTTTGCTTTCAGGAACTGGTGGAGTTGCAGGAGGCCAAACAACTTCTCATCCAGCAGAAATTGGAGCTCCAGGGCAAAGTGGAGGCAGCTCAGGGGGCACTGCAGCAGGAGCAGAGGGACCACCAGGTCACCAAGGACGGCAAGAGCCAGAGAGAGGAGACTCTGCTCGCCCAAACCAAGGCTCTCCAAGATCAACTGGTGAGATAAAAATACTGGAAACAGTAGTATTACATATTGTTATTCATGTTGGCATTCAGAGGAGCCGACAGACTGACTAGATATATCTACAGTAAAGACGACGGCTTAAGAACTTCTGTTAGGGATGCTTGTTTATAGGAAAAAATAATGATCCTGATTATTTGTTGCAGATTTCTTTCCACTTTAGTCTTATTTTGGTCCTGATTTAACATTGTTTCTCTCTTTGACACAAAAGTAAATGTATAAAAGAATCC